>JBCJKH010057045.1:440-23088 GCA_039877255.1 Loriculus beryllinus | reverse complement strand
AAGACAGGCTGAGAAAGTTGGGGCTGTTCAGCCTGGAGCAGAGAAGGCTGCGTGGAGACCTCATAGCAGCCTTCCAGTATCTGATGGGGGCCTATAGAGGTGCTGGAGAGGGACCCTTCATTAGTGACTATAGCAATAGGACAAGGGGTAATGGGTTAAAACTCAAACGGGGAAGTTTAGATTAGATATAAGGAAGAAGTTCTTTACTGTTAGGCTGGTGAGGCTTGGAATGGATTGCCCAAGGAAGTTATGAATGCTCCATCATTGCTGGTGTTCAAGGCCAGGTTGGACAGAGCCTTGGGTGACATGGTTTAGTGTGAGGTGTCCAGGGGGATTGGAACTGTATGATCTTAATATTCTTTCCAACCCTAACTATTCTGTGATTGTATGGTTCTATGATGTGTTGCAACTTTTTATTGCCTTGTAAATTACCCAGTCAAAATTGTCAGGAATTTTTCAAACACCTAATCATTGGGTATTTTGCAAAAAACAATCTGAGTAACTTTGAAAAGTGGACAACGTTGGATAACTTATAAACAGAAAAGGTGGCTGAATATTTAAAATATTTAATTACAAATAATTCATTACAGTCTAGCCATAATAATGTCAAATCGGGTTAGTAGCACATTAATTGAAGATTCATAAAGTGTTTGTGGGAATCGTCATGTAATTACCATTGTTTCTCATGGTGGTACAGGAAAATACTGCACAATATTTCAAGATATTTAATTAAGTAATGTCAGCAAGTTACCTTGAAAATAACTTCTATTACCCCCATATGACAAGCTTGTTGATGAATAGCTGATGGATGCGTTCCTCAGTATGAGAGACAGATGAACTGAGGAGCACCAACATGATATGCAGAACTCAGTATGATAGATATGTATAATTATTTGTAATTTATTTTTTAAAGGTGACCTACAAATTCAATGCTTTATACTGTCTTTTCTTATCTGTGATGTAAGAAAAAGTCTACAAAGTTCTTCAGTAAAAACTGCGATTTTTTTCTTTCCATAGAAATTGTGTTCCACTTTGTTTTTCTCCTAAGACGTCTGATCCATGACAGAAGTAACAGGTTTACAGTATCACATATCAAGGAAAAGAACAAGATGTTTGGAGGAGGGTCTCCTTTGGATGTGGGAGCTGTTATGAATTCATGTGTGGTTCACTAGAAATGTCAACAGCAAAACCCATCATCCCTGTCTTGGGAACTGTAGAAAATACTTTGCAGCCTTCATGGTGAAAATGCAATATGCTACCAGAGTAAAGACAGAAGACGGATGAAGTTAAAGAAAGGTGGCTTTCTTAATAGGTATTATTTTTTTTTTCTGTCAAAGTAATTAAGGAGCTACAATCGACTATGTTATTTAATATATATTGTAGGCACTAGGTTCCTTGCTCAAGTAACTGCTCTCTTAAATTCCTCTGTTGGCTGCATTACCTTGCATTTTGACTTAGCACACTTTTTCTTGCTGTCTTGATCACAGCCTTCAGTTTGGAAATCCTTGCTTTTTACTTGTCTGACTCTTGCTTACTAGCCCATTTGTCTTCTACTATATCAGTGCGCTTTTCTGTGGACCTTAAGGTGATAATTACATTAGCTGTACTTCATCACAAGCTTGTTAGGGCTTGACAGTTGATTTTGGCTGACTATAATCAGCCTTGTCCCCACTTGTCATTGTCCCTTTGTGCAGTAGTTGAACATGTCTCTTTCTACATTAGCAAGTAGTGTGATCCATTAGGAGTGGATCTGCTGAGTGAAACAACCTGCACTGACCTTTGCACTACACATGGTTTTGGGGAATTCATGCTAGCTAAAGCCCGGTCCTGTACACTGTGCTCATCAGTGGCTGGAGCACAGCTTTGGGTTTAGCTTCAGCTGAAAGGGATATGGTTTGTGTGCTTTGAGACAGCTCTGTTGTGCAGTAACGGGGAGATGGTTGGGAGATTTAAAAATGCAGTTCTCACCACCAATGCTGATGAAGCCTTTGCTTCTTGTTGATGTACCTGGTACAGTACTGTCTCAGCTGGTCTAAAGTGAGACCTAGGATCTGTAGGGTTTTCCTGGGTTCTGGGGTGAAAGGTAGGTGAAACTTTTGGGTGATTATTTTGCAGGTAAATCTTCTCTTCCTGTACTCATCTAGCAGACAGCAAAAGTCCTTTTTCTCAGAGTGTGCATACTGATAGGGGGTAATCTGGGTTTATTTCCATACAAGTAGCTCAGTGCAATATCCAGCTGGCTTCAAGGAGCATCTCAAAATTAACACAGGGGAATGATTTTGCTCCTTCTACACCTTCAAGATGGTTGAGGCACTTTTTAGTTCATAAGGTATTAATTTGGACATGGGCAAAAGAATAATTTCATGTACCTACAGTTTCTTTTCCTCTGCTTTTCATGTACGCCAAAGAACTTCATCTGGGTTGCTGAAGCCTATGTTCATTTCCTGTCATATGTCTCTCATCTTGGACTTTGAATATAATAAATAATAATAATAATAATAATAATAATAATAATAATAATAATAATAAAGGATTTAATTAAATTCTGTCAGTGAGTGTAAATTTAAAGGACTAGACCTCACTGAAAGACCACACACATTAGGTAAGAATAGGTGTGGCTGAGACAGCTAATGAGTGATTTTGTGTTTGAAGAAATATTTGACATTTATTTGACAGGAAAAATTATTTGAAATAGGATTCATGGCAAGGGCAGAGTCAACTTTTTGCAGCTTTTGAAACCACCAAATACTGGAAGTAGAGCAGGACATGTAAGAGTTGAGAAAACTGGTTGTGATGGGTTTTACCTCCACAAGCCATGGGCTCGTATGTTTGGAGTAGAGATTTATCCATTCTGATTCCTTCATTGCAAAACTCTTGGTGTGGAGCCATTGTCTTAGTTCATGTCAGAGATCACACAAGCTTGCTCAGTGCACAATTCTACCATTACTATTCTACAGAGGGCATACTGCCGCAAATGTAGTATTTGCTCATTTCTCTGTGATTCTGAATGCAACTTTGTGCTAAACACATGCTACTTGATTTTGTGTAGATTGTTATTTTAAGAAAATGTGGCATCATCACCCCAATGTCTTCCTTAATCTTTCTTCCCCGTGTATTTTTGCCTTTTCCTTCCATGTGAATCTTTCATGGAATATCCATTATTTTACTTTAATTGATACTGTCTTTTTTACAAAATTTTCTTAAATAATGCTGTTCTCCTCCATTTGCATTGTCAGTCAAGACTAGAAGCAATGACAATGCTTCTTTTTTTCTAACAAAAACCATATAAAGACTCACAAATAACTTTAGTATCAAAAAGCAGTGTTCAAAACTTGTTGACTGTAGAGGAGACGTTTTCAGTCAGAGTGAAAGCATAAACTATGTATTATCATTGCTTCAGATCAAAAGAAAGTCAGCATTAGATGAAGATTTTAAGCATCTCACATCACAAAAATATCTTGAGAAACTAGTTAGAAACTAGCAGCCAGATCTTCAGCTACAGAAAAAGGGCGCAGCATTGCTGATGTTGCTGGAAGTATGGCAATTTATATTACACTGTGTTCTGGCCTTCTGAGTTTCATTCTGCATTTTACACATAATTTTTTGTCATTTATCTTCATTAATGTTGATGGAAAATACACATTTCAAGCAGTCAGGAGTAGCCAAGGAGGTGCATTCATTGTTATATCTGATAAATTAGTGTCTTTGTTCAAACAACTTGCATTTACATTCACTGTTAGAGAAGGAAAAGCTTCTTAAAAATTTATAAGCTGACTCTGCAGGTTAACTTCAATGTGCAGTCGTACAGTGTTGACTCAGAGTTAAATTTAGGAGCACTTTGCAAAACCAGTGGAAAGTAGAGCGTTTGTTCAACATCACAGACTTGCAAATGGTTGAGCTAAATATATGGTGAATATTCAGTCACAGGTCAGGCACAGACAGAGTGCTTAGTGTGCTTTCTGTGCATTGATTGGTCTAATTTTGGAGATCATTTTGTGTTTTATTTAAAACTAGCCAAGGCTGTGAGAAAAAACATGGGTTTATGGGATTCAGGGAAAGACTGATAAATAGAGCAAACCTCTTTGTGTGCCTTATGCAGTCACTGCTGGAAATGGCAAGAGGCTAACCTAGGACTGATCCTCTCTGAAGTGCCTTGTACAGGTATGCTGAACATCTCTAGACCATTGAGATCTGATATCAAAAGGATTGTTGGTTGACAAGAAGCTCAGCATGAGCCAGCAGTGTCCACTTGCAGCCCAAAAGCTGGTCTGCCTAAAGAAGCGTGACAAGGGAGGGAATTCTTTTCCTCTGCTCCACTCTCATGAGACCCCACCTGGAGTACTGCATTCAACTCTGAGGCCCGCAACATAAGAAGTACATGAACCTATTGAAGCGAGTCCAGAGGAGGGCCACAAAGATAATCAGGAGGCTGAAGCACCCTTGCTATGAAGACAAGCTGAGAAAGTTGAGATTGTCCAGCCTGGAGAAGAGAAGGCTCCAGAGAGACCTTTTTGCAGCCTTCCAGTACCTAGTGGGGCCAGTAAGAAATCTGGAGAGGGACTTTTTACAAAGGCAAACAGTGATAGATCTAGGGGTAATGGCTTTAAAGTGACAGAGGAGAGATTTAGATTAGATATTAGAAAGATATCACTTGAGGTGGTGAGGCACTGGCATAGGTTGCCCAGAGATGTCCTGTCCCTGTAAACATTCAAAATCAGGCTGGACAGGGCTTTGAGCAACCTGATCTAGATGAAGATGTTGCTGCTCATTGCACAGGGAGCTGGACTAGATAATCTTTAAAGGTCCCTTGCTACCCAAATCATTCTATGATTTTACAGTTTATCGATTACTTGTCTAGAGGCCTCCTCAAGTTCTTTGCAAAGTGGGACCTGGAATCTCAAACCCATATATGTACTGTGTGAGTAACTGTGTAATTTATGTATGCAAATGCCCAGTGTGCTCACATAAATCAGTTGCTTTCTTCAACAGGTGACCAGATAGCTGCTTAACTGGCCGTCTTGCTGTACAAGTACCTTATTTAGAGACAAGCATTAGGCATCTGTGACACGTGGATGTAACTGTGTGCCCTTAAATTGATCAATGAGAAATGTTTTTCACCCTTTATTTGTCACATATTTTCCCTTTTCTTTCTAAGCTGTCCCAAGACATAAACCACTCTGAAATGTCCATCCAATCTTTTGGACCATAAATTCTCTGGGTATAAGGTTTGCTTTACCTGTTTCCTCTTAGGAGCCCAGTGTACTCTTAGGCATTAGGAACGTGCTTGTGCACGTGCCTGCACTTCCTACAAGACCAGTGTCCAGGGGCCGTGAATTTGCAATGTCATCATCTCTCTCCAGAGCTGCCACATATCAGCCTGGAGACAGCCTGCTGGTGCCTAGAGGTGTCCTAAATTTCTTGGTCCTCAGAGGGCATGCAGAGGTTGTGATTGCCCACACTGAGCTTGTGTTTCCATGTCCCCTGTCTGAACCACCTACACAACTGGACTTCAGGTTGGCCTCAGGACCACTAGTAGCTTGTTGTACCAATACAGCTACCATGCCCAAAGTGCCCTCAAAGAGAATGAGAAGAATCCCTGCTTTTTTCAGTTTGATTTTTCTGGCCAAAATTTTGTTTCACTTATGCTACTTTTTTGATAGTCATGGGTGAAGAGGTCAAAGATTACTGGGTAGTGACTCAGAGTGTATATAGGAAAAAGGGTGTCATTTGTGAACCGAACAACTGTTCCAAGGAGATTCATAGGCTAATGGCTGGGATTAGATTAAATTTGATGAAAAAAAAAAAAAAGAAATCCAACAAACAAAACCAATACCTGAATATTCTTCATCACCCCTTCTGAAGGGTCTTTTTGTCTGAGTGCACTGTTGGGGTAGAGTCCTGTGTATTCTTCGGTAAACTGATTTCATCTGGATGTCATTTCATCTGGATGATTTCATCTGGAATGTCATTTAATCAGATCAAGAGAAACATTTAAACAGAATATGACAATCTAATCCCTGTGCATTTAGAGCACCAAGTAGCTTTAAATTCATTAAAGAATGAGGTGAGTTTTGCTGCAAACGTTACTTGAAAAAAGATGATCACTCCTGCCTGGGTACAGGATGCATCTAATATGTTATGAGAATGGATGCAGAGTCCTGTTTGAATTTGTTATTTAACCAGTGACTTGGTGACATCTGAATCTGCACAGTTTTCTGTGAATAATTTTAACCATGGAGAACAGAAAGTGTGACTGAATTAAAAGACCGAAAAATGCTTGAAAATGCTTTCATGATCCTTTCTCTTGCTTAAAACTAGAAGATCAAACAAGAAAAAATTGCAGTTCAGGATTACTACATACTGTAAAAGAAACCAGCAGAGTTTCAGAGTTGAGCTTGTTGGATGTATCCACTTTAAATGGCATCTCTTTGTAGTCAGTTGGGAAAAAGCTGTAAACATTAGTAAGGAAATATTAAACATTAATTTTGTATGTTTTGACTTGTTTTCTGTAAGAAATTTATGTTACTATATAGGCTTCATTCCACTTTTGTGTACACCGTTGTGTTGCGCACTTATTAAACCTGCTTTTCTGTTTGCTTTTCAAGCCAGTCTCAGAGGGAGAGGTATGCAGGTTGAAAGAGTTGGAATATGGCTTTTTTGAAGTTTCCTAACTGATATCACTGCTAGAGCTCTTATGCTAAATTAAGAAAGTTCAAGATTTCTGCAGTAAGCTTTGTTCTGATGTGAAGGATTGCCAAGTATGGGGTTTAGGTTGCATGTTAACAGGCAGTGGGGGGCAAAGGAAGAATATTGGCTCTCCTCTCTGAAGCACCATATCCTGGTGGCAGCAGATGGCTGCTCTCTTTCACTGTGATAATTGCAACACCCCTTACTGTTTTCCATGTTCATGATCATGGGTGAATTTGATATATTTGAATTGTAAAAACTTCAGGAAGGTGTATTTTCTGTACAATAATCAAGACGATTATAATCCTTGGCAAAATACATGTGCGTGAGATTGTCAACACAATAAGCAAGTGAAGTGACTAGTGGGCTAGATGTGGTTGTCATTGTTCCCAGCAATGAGAAGATGTTCTCTTGGTGGTGGTGTGTATGAATGAGTGGGGTCTGTGCAGCCCATCACTTCATGAGTCAAGAGGCTACTCTCATATGGGCGCAGAGAGCTTCACTTCTGCCTTGTGGTGGAGGATAAGAGGCTGGGAACACTCAATACAGACAATTGCTTTTCTGTTAGCTGGCCATTTGCAGTTAGCCAGACTGTTCTAACTAAATTAAAGGTATTTTGCAAGTAATTTTTTTTATGGCTTGCTTTGATGTAAGATGAGGGAGACGGTATAGATTCCCAGTATTTACTCCCATATTTTCTGTGACAGTCAATATTTAACAGCTTTAACTGTGCAACAATGTGCATTTAACCCTGCCCCAAAGGCTTCCAGCTATAACTATCTCTAGATTTCTGAGCCCAGAGTTTGAAATATGAAGTCAGCAGAGTCTGTGTTCCACACATGGATGCAGGAAGTAGCAAGGATGCATTTCCTAAGTGTGTCATACTCAGACAGAGGTCGTGACTCAGCTAGCAGTGAATTAAACAGCTCTCAAAAAGCACTCACCTTCCAGAAACAGAGAACTGTCCCAAACCACGATGAAAAATCTGTGTACACAGCACTTCACTCCGCCACTGTTAGCCCAGGACCAGGAAAGACAATGAGTGAGCATGCTTGTACAACAGAAAGGTTTCCTATTTGTTGACTACATGTCTGTAACAACATTTCAAAGTCTTTTTTTTAATCCCAGAATTTATTGTTTGTAAAATTCTCTGTGTAACTATGATTTTGCCTAGAAGACCATCAGGAAGACCTGTAAATTGTTTCCTGACAGGAGATGGAGAGGGCAGAGAAAATGAACTGTTAACAAGAATGCTGCCTGCTGTCGGAATTGCCTTAATTCATGGGACATAAAGCTTAGACAAAAATTGATGGTGCCTTAACCTTGGGAATGACTCAGTTGTTTAACAGCATGTTTGTGCTCACACAGACGTAGATCTCGGCTCAACCAGAGCACCAGGCTGGAGCACTGCCATGGATGGATAAGGAAGAGTCATCCAGGGAGATGGCAGGGAGTGTTGTGCGAGAGCAGCAGGGACACATGGAGCACGGCCCTGGGATGGACAATGAGACAGCTCAGAGCTTGCATGTGTTAGGATTACTGGCTGTAATAACGTGGGTGACTGTAATGAGTGCCTACTACTGGCAGCTCAATCAAGAAGAAGTAGATGAAGGCTGCTGTAGAAAACTGGAAGAAGCCCATGTTTGCAAGCCTTGGTCCACAAGAGGGACTTTAGCCACCCCAGTATCTGCTGGAAGGGCAATGCAGCAGGAACAAGCAATCTGACAGGCTCCTGGCACAGATGATAGAGGACCCAACGAGAGAAGATGCTCTGACAGACCTGATACTTACAGGATGCTCTGACAGACCTGATACTTACAAATGAGTAGGAACTGGTCAGGGCTATGAGAGCTGGGGGCAGCCTTGGCTACACTGATCATGAGATGTGGAGTTCAGGTTCTTGAGAGGCAGGAGCAGCTCATAAATCAGGATCACAATTCTGAATTCAGAACAGACTTCATCTTTTTTGAAGACCTGCTTGGAAGAATACCATGGGATGTGGCCCTGAAGAGGAGTTCTGGAGTGCTGGTTGATTTTCAAGATCACTTCCTCCAAGCTCAAGTATTGTCCACCCTGACAACAAGGAAAGCAAGCAGAAGTTGCAGGAAGCCAGTGTGGATGAACAAGAAGCACCTGAATAAACCCAGATATAAAAAAGGAAGGATACTTCACCTGGAAGCAGGGTCAAATCATTTAGAATGAATATAGGCAGCATTCAAATAAATAGGGATGGGGCTAGAAAGGTCAAGGCCATCTAAAGTTGAATGTGGCGATGAAAGTGAAGGCCAACAAGAGCGGCTTCTACAGGTGTATTAGCAGCAAAAAGAAGACTGTGGAAGATGTGAACCTGCTGCTGACATGGTGACAGAGGACACAGAGAAGGCTGAGGTGCTTGGTGTCTTCTTCACTATGTTCTTCACTAAGACTGGGAGTCCCATGTCCTTGGGACCAAAGGGAAAGTTCAGAGCAAGGAAGCTTTACCCTTGTAGGAGGAGCAGGGTAGAGAATATTTAAACAAAATTGGACATACACGAATCCTTGTGACCTGAAGGAATTTGAAGGAATTGCCCTGTGGCAAGAGGGTTCTGTGTTCTAAGCAGCTCTTGCACCTTTCTGTGACTCCTGAATTTAGTTTTTTTCTTCTGGGGACAAAAAAATCTTATGAAGGCTGATTAGCCATTCCCAATATAACCACTCCTCTAGCCCTGAAAACTCACTTCATAGCTGCGATAGTAAAACTATTCAACACAAACAGTCATCCAGGCAAGAAATAGAAACAATAACTGTAAACAATTGAATACCTCAAATGATCTAAAGACAAAGAAAATAATTTATGAAATGTACATGAATAAACTTCTATTTATCAAAACTATGTCAAGAGTACACTGCAAGCAGGAAAAAAAAAGACTATAAACAAGAGAGCATATCCTCAATAATTTGACCAATTCTACAGATCAGCATTTCTTAGGGCCATATTGTCATAATTACAAAATAAACATGATATTTAAAAATGGAGATTATAAAAAATTCTGAAGACTGTCCTGAAACTCTATTATGTTTCATGTATGTTATTTTTTTTTTTTTGAGTTAGAATCTGTTAATTAACTGTGGTGTTATATTTTTGTGATAAATGTAATCAATTTATCCAAGCTGCTGTTCTTTTACAAAAGATCTCAGAATAAGATTTTTCACCTATTCAGTTGAAAGCTAGCTATCCCACAGAGCCGTTCTTTAATCAGTTCAATGCATGCCTCCACAGAGAGCAGAAAGTGTTCTTGACTTTATTAAAGCACATTTCTCCTTCCAAACTGAACACTAATACAGATTCAGAGTCAAAAGATCACCTTGCTTAGTTCTGCAAGTATTTTTAATTTTTTTTTTTCTGATGTTAATAAGCCTTGAAAGTTTGACTATTGTAGCTGGTATATACTTTCATCAGTGGATTTGAAATGTAAGCTCTTCGACCATGGCCCTTTTTTCATTATTTACAGGCAGCACTGAGTGCAGTGGAGACCAAAAGCATTTGAAGGCCTCTTAATGCCAACAGTAATATATAGTAATTATAGAAAGACCATTAATAAGCACACAAGTTTTAGTGAGACAGAAGGTTTTGTTTGATTTCTGTCCCTTTCTTGCCATGTGATTTTTGACCTGAGATTCTCCATAAGGAAATGAACAGGATCCCCTAAGAATTAGTGTGTTTTTCAGACTCCAAAATGTCTCTGAGCTGAGTTGAGTGATACAAGTGTTCTCTTCCCAGCTGTAGATACATCTGTGGGTCTGGTGGCTTTTGTTTTTCCAGTACCAGTAAGATCATTTTTCCTATATGAAGGAGCATGTCTGTGAGCAGCACAGTAAAGGAGACAAACAGCTAAGGATGCAGCAGCTGGCCCTAATCCTTTCCCAATTGCTGTTAGGTGGTTTTGGATCCATCCAACAGCTTTATGCATGAATCTGCTGTAACAGCCTGTTTGGTGTTTGAAAAGACAAGTCTTCACACCCCTCTTTCTCTCCATCCTGTAGAATAGTTCAAAATGTGAAGAAGCCTGGCTATAAAATGGCTAGCCACTGGGAAATAGCACTGGTGACTGCTTTGTTAAATGCAGGGCAACAAAATGCAAAGCAAAGGTGCTCTGAGGATGCATAGCCTGCCTTGACAGGTATAGAGATCTCATGTAGCTATAGGAGCTGTGGGAGCTAGGAGGCTGAGAAGCTGTTAAGCAAGCTAAAGACATTCTCACCATTTTGCTGGCTTGGCTCTTGATTTGTTTTCAAAACCTACAAATCTATATTATAGCTTGAGAAACTATAGTAATTTATTTGGATTCTGGTTTTGTTTTCTTGCAAAAAAAACCTACAAAAAGCATTATTTTAAATCAGCAAGAGTTCTGTTTTACATTAAGACATCATTATAATACATTTTCCTATCCTTCTGGCACACTGCTTCAGATCAACAGTATCCAAAAGCTCACCTCACCCAGCTTAAAGATTGATCTGAATCACATTTTCAAGAAAAGATAGAATGAATGATAGGTTGTGGCTTGAAAACTTGCATAGCAGATTCCAAAATGAGCAGCATTTATGGCTGATTTATAAGCACTTAAAAGATAGAATGGAAATACCAATACAGCCTTGACTACCAAAGAGCCTTTATAAAATCTCTCTTTAAATTATAATGGCTTGAATTTAATGCATTTTAATGTTCTTAATTTTGGATTAGGAAGCTAAAGGAATTAATGACATTTGCACTATGTGGCTTTGCTACAGAAAGTCACAGCATCTCATAATGACTGAGATGGCAATAATAAATAAACAAAATGGGCCTTAGGTTGTTTTTTTTCTCATTTGCATGCACAAAGATTTTACTTAGTTGCCTGTTTCCTCTCCGTAATGGTAACACAGTCCTTGTTTAACCTATGGTTGTTATTAAAGTCAGTTAACATCACCTTCTAAACATATTTTTATCATGTGGTTGCAGTACTGAGTCCTCACTGTTTCTTGTGCTTGATTTTGAGATGTAGTTGAAAATTTGGACAAAAGTGTAAATGTACCCATCTAATGAAGCAATGTATCAAAACTCCCAGTAGTTTTGGGTGTCCTGTATTGCACTTTGGGTTTCCCGTGGCACAAAAGAACCCACTGATGGGAGTGCAGTAAACAGGGGTGTCTGGATGGGAGTTGGCCTTGGGGAAGGATAAAGAAGTTCTTGTACTTTGGGGGTAAGTTAACTGGCTTTTTTTGTTAGTGGTTTATTAGGTTGCACTTCATCATTTGTAGGTTCACTGGTCTGATCGCAGTTCTTAATGAGAAGGTCTAGTTGTTATATGTGGTTTAAAGGTAGTTTTGTATTTGTGTGTGGTGAGAGGTCAAAGGCCTTGTAGCTAAGAGAGTTAGGTTTCCTGTCTTTAACTGCTGCTGCTGAACATTCAGCTGTTGAATGGGACAGGAAGGTATTAACAACCCAAGTGAGTAGTGACTGAGACAGCCCAAAGAGTAGTGAGCTACAGAACTTACTTGGAGTGGTGGCTTATATATTGATTGTGTGAATAAGCAGGAGGCTAATAGTGTCCTTGAGGGAATATCTGAGGAAAGTAATTTTTTATGAAATGACATTTGAAATTGTTCCTAGATGAGTAAATTCAAGGCTATGGATAAGGATGGGATTCAAAAGACTTTCAAAACAGCAAGGAGAAAAAGGAAGAGGAAACTTCCAGGGGAGGTAAAAATATGTGGATAGTAGCTAGTGTACTAGCCAGCCAAATGCTCACTGAAAGGGGTACTTCATAGAAGTACCTCTACTCAAGGCCAAGGCAGAAGCAGAGCTAGGACAACAGAGAAGATTTTTGTTTGAAGAACAGACAAAATGTTTTCTGCACTGAAGGACTGTGACAATTTAAAGAGGGAACCCCATGTAGTAAAGGTGTATGTAGTCAGCCCAGACTGAGGAACTTGGGAATTAACTGCAAAGGATTCCAGGCATTTCTTTCTGTCAAAAGTATGCAAACTATCAGAAAGTTCTTTCCCAAGCTAGACTCAGAAAGGTATTAGAAATCAGAAAGATATTAGAAATCAATGGAGAACCTACACTAGCAGAAAAAACTCCTAATAGGAGAAAAACTAATGAGCAAATAAACCCAGCTTTTGCAAGGTAGGCAATACTTGTATTGCCTGTGTAAAAAGAATTGTGCTGGAAGTCCATCTAAGTTAGAATTGGGAAATGTTATTAAAATGAAAAGAGAAAAAAGATTTGCTTAGGTGTAGGAAACTTAGCTCAAGGAACTTTTGTCCAGAATTAGGCCTCTTAGTGGTACCAGAAAATAGAAGCATTATGCACAGGCAGAGCTAGAATCAGAATTTATTTAATCTGTCGGAATAAAAACTGGGACTGGAAATAAGAATGCTGTCTGCAAATTCGTCTGTGTGGGAAGGCACTGAAGAGGAATAAAAGTTCAGTCTGAAAACTAGAGGAAAGTTTCTGACCATGAAGGCTGTGAGGTTCTGGAAAGGCCTTCCAGTGAGAATAAGGTGGAGCTGGCACAGTTTATGGATGAGATTATCAGACATAGTTATCTGTGACTGCAGGAATTTTCACTTGGTAATCTGGGAGTTTCCTTCCACAGCTATGTTACCTTTAATTTGAGGGCTAGCATAGCAAGTCTTTCTGCCAAGGAAGGGAAAGACAACTGGGAGGAAAAAAGTGGAAAGAAAATGTTAGCTTGCATAATAACATGGATGGTAAGTATGACAGTGGTTTTGATGGTTTGGGTGTATAATTATTATATCTGGCTTATTATTCACCAAGATTTGTGGGGTCTATGTAGTTTCAAATCTCTCTGCTTTAGTTACAATTCATCTGTGGTTTATGGCATAATATTTCTTTGGCTAGAAATGAAAATAGAAATGTCTCAAGAAAACAATAAGTATTTTTCTCTCATGAGATGAAAATACTTAGGTTAAGAATAGGCAAAGCAGAACAATTCAAATACAATCTCTTGTAATAGCCTACCAAATCTTCACCTCAATATTGAATCAAATATAATTCTCTTTCTCTTTTCCCTTGGCTGAAGGATTTTCAGGAGTCTTTTACAAGAACATTGGTCTGCAGTTCTCTTTTTAAGTTCCCTTATTCTTTCTACATGTCACCTATTCTAGTGAAAATAGTACAGCGATTGGAAGAAATTTCTTCTCTGTCTGAAAGCAGACGCAGAAATGCCAATGTTTCATCTGTGGGATAGATCACTAAAGGTTTCTTACTAATGATTGTAACATAGAATATACATATGTTTTGAAAATACACTGTTAGAGCCACCAAGCTATATGGGATATGGACGAACAGTAATTTAAGTGGAGCTGTGGTGTGAAGCAGCAGCTCTATTACTATCTGAAGAGAATGTTTTTAAAGTCACTTGTGAATAAACAGGCGGATGAACTTCAAACAGAGCATCCTCTGCAAGAAAGAGGATGAAATGGATCTTGACGAGATTCCCCAGCAACCTTAGATGGCAGTCAGTTGCCCTCAACAGGCTACATCAACATTTGTAGCTATTTAGAGATGCAGCCCTGCATACACAAAGGGTAGGAAAACGTGGGTTGTAGTAGAACAGCTGCTGCTAATAGTGCAAGTGATGAACTGAAATGAGCGATGGATGTTAAGTTTTTAAAGTTTCTCTGGTCCCCTCTGGCTATTACAGGCCTGGTTTGATTTCACACCAGAGTATATCATGATTCAATGGGAACTGTACAAGTTAAACCAATATGAAATTCAAATCAAACCATGTGTGTTTGTGGGAAAAAATGGGATAGGATATAAAGCTTTTGGTCATGTGTTGCACTTTTTCTTACAATAAAGATTTTGTGATTTTTAAATGTATGTAAAAAAACCCCAAAATAGATAATCTGGGAAAAAAATAAAAACATAACCATCTTGCAAATTAGAACAACTCCAGATCTTTCTTGTGATGATTTATGAGGTTTAAACTTAGAGATGCCAATGGTGAAACAGGTGACTGAGAAAAATATGAGAGTGCATGAAGGTGCATCATTGTTTTTGTCTGATAATAATTCACTCGATGAGCAAAAAAATTCCTAAAGTACTTTAACCGTATTTGTGAGAAATCTGTTGTTACTACAGACAGAGGTTGTTAGGTCTCAGAAACAAAGCATAGATGTCAAATTCAGTGACATCCAGTATGATGAGAAGCACTTCATCCCCTTATTTGACTTGTTGGCTGCAAGTAAGGCAAATCTGAATTTAGCTGAGTTGTCTGACCTGAATTGTACGAAGCATGACTGAGGAAACACTGTAGGCTAATTTTTCATTGTGTATCTCCTGATTTTTGTCCTTTGATTTTTATCCATTTTTCCCTTGTGATGTTTGAAGTTTTGGTGGCAACCTGGTAACATGCCTGGATGTATGTGAAGAATGGTCTGTCTTCTGAAAAAAAATAGTGCTAGCTGCCCACAGCTCACAGTAGGTTGAGGAACATCTTGTTTGGAGAGCACAGACCAAATCAGATCACACACAGATGCACAAGTTTTTCCAACTTAATTTTCTGAAACGATACTGTAACCTTCAGGTGATTTACTTCCTCACTTTGGATTGGAATGTTTATTCCAGTTATACCTAAGCCATTCAATTCAATGGCTCTGGCAGAGAACAGTTTGCTGCTCTTTTGTCTTATTTTGCATTGAATTCCAATTTTTTTTTCAGTTTATTCATGTTTTGAAGAGCAATTTATTCCTACAGTGCTTTAAATTATTGCCATTTGCTTCTTTTTGATCATTCTTCTCTAAGGAGTCATCATTTGCCTCATTTGCAGATACATCTATTATTTGATACTCACTTGTAGACTTATTGTGTTCTGTCTAACCTTCCTTCTAAAACTGTACCAGAAAGAGGGAATGAGCTGTCTCCTTGAGCAATTATACCCTGAAATTCATGCATTTGTGCTTTTCTGGAATCTGCTTTAATGTGCAAAATAATCCTGTACAATAACTTTGTAATACAATTAACAAGAAGATAAAACTTTATTTTTTTCTCTGAGAGCTCTTCTTTGCCCACTCTCCTGCAACTTTTCTCCCAATAATATTCCTTCCACATATGCAACATGTTCCATCTGGGTGCAAATGCCTGTGTTGTTCCACAGCAATGTACCCTTGTAGAAGTGATCATAGTTTTTACTTATTTCCATAGATTACCGAAGTAAGCAATGTTTATAAGGAATCACTTTTCAGAATACAGCAGAACTTTATATTTAACTAGTTGGACTCAAAACCAAGCCATATTTATTTTCTTTTTAATGCCATGCTTTTTTTGCAACAAAGTGAGAGTTTAAGTATTGCAGGACGTTTTATATTTTACCTTCTGTTTTCCAAATTACTCATCCTTCTTGGAATATGTCTTCAATAGCTCGCATTTGAGAATTTGAATCCAGAAATGTTCTTGTCTTGGGTGACAAACACTGAAGTGGTGGTGCCTGCAAAGAACTGTTAAAGAATTGATTCAAAGGAAGGGGACCACAGGTCCTTTTGAACACATGCAGGAAAGCCATGAAAATATGGCAAAAGTAGCATTTGGCTTGATTAAATGCAGGTGTTATGAACATGGAGCAGAAGAAAAGACTTTATTAAGCTCAGGGGTTATTTAAAAATTTATGAGACTATGAAAAATACCAGCTTTTTTCCAATTAAAAGAAAACCAACAACAACAAAAAAGGGTCCTAGGAGCTGTGAAAGAGCAAGAGGTAGCGGTGTTAAGAAAATGCTGTTTTCCTTTATTTGTCTGTCTAGAGGTGCCTGGGATTTGGCTCAGTCCTGCTGCATCCATAGCCTCAGTCACACCCCAGCTGAAATCCATGGTCTCCCTCGCTTATGGTGTTGCTATTGCTGCTGCAGAGTGCCTTTGTAAATTCTATCAGCCTTCTTGTCACAGTTAATGTCCCTGTGATGCTCTGAAGCTGAAAGGTGACTTATTAATACTCATCACAGCAGCTGTCTGACTTGAAAATTCCTTGGAGATGGTTCATATGGCTTCAATTCTTGGTGGCCTCAAACAGTATTTGCCATTTTTTATAATCTTCCTGTTACTATTAGGAAAAAAGAATGTACTGAGTTAGCAGCATGGTCTGCTGATGGAAGTACATATATAAGAGTAATTTCTGCTTACGGGGAGGCGGCTGTCTGGATTTCCTCCTGTGACACGTTCCCCACAGCATTCATTCCTGCAGCACGCTAAGACTGCCCACTTACACCATTGTAGTCTTGGTGGCTCCTGTTGTCTCATGTTGACCCTTTCCACAGTGCTGTGCTCCACAGGCATGATCTAGAAGGAGTTTCTAAATTACTATGTTGTCTCTTGCCTATACTGCTCAGTGCTCGCCTGTAGAAGACATGGTGCTGCTTGCCCCGTTGGCAGCAGAAACTAACTTTTGATTTCAAGCTGCGGATATTTGTTCTTCAAACCTTCAGCCTCTGGATATTTCTAGTTTTTGTGTCAGTATCAGCAAAGATTTTCCAGCATCAGAGAAGGAATTGAGACACCATTTAAAAATATCAATCTCATGATGTCACTTAATAGCTGTTTGGCCAAAGGGAGACTTTTGAGGGTGATAAAAGTGCTGGTAACATTACAGGTGACAACAGTGGTGCCTCTAAACCCAACAGTTTATTACTTGTTTCTCAGAATGACAACATGGCAATGTCAGTGCTCAACTGCTTTCTTACTGCTTTTCTTTTCAGCTCAGCAGAGCAGATTTGTGAGCTCTGCAAGTGTGTTCCAGGCACATCTACAATATGGAGTGAATTCTGGTATGAAAAAACTTGAAGAAAGGCTGCCCTGTGATGATTATTCAGGGCCAGAAATCTGATATAATTGTGGGATCCAGGACCCACTTGGGATCAGCTGTTACTTCAGTAGAATGGTATGCGCGAAGAGTTTAATGATGCTCTACTCTTTATTACAGCTATTTATGGAAGAAATTTACAGAGGCATTCTGGTGTCTGGATGAAGTGATAATTGTAATATTTTCCTTACTGACATTACATGAAAGATTGCTGCTGTCAAGTTCTGTACTCTTGAAATGCATGGAAATGAATAGCCTTGAAATTGAGCATGGAGTGAAAATGGGCCAAAAGAGAAGTCATAAACAACAACAAAATGCACCTCAAAAAAAAAGAAAAAAAAGAAGAAATAAATAGCTTTACATGAGTCTTGCACAAGCAATGTAGAACTAGCTGCTCATTCTCAGAAGTTACCCCATCTGTGTCTCACCTTGTAGAGTACAATTGCAGGATATATATTTTCTAGAGAATCGGCAGTGTCAAATATTGACATTACAGCGTTAAACCCATAGTAGCAGCAGTAAAGTTGAAGAAAATTCTTGTTGACTTTCAGCAAAGATTGAAGAGCTTCCACAGACTTTGTCCAAATCATGCTGCAAATCCATGACTCTGAGAGTAAATGGCACTTCTTAGTACTTGGAAATTACATTTGGAAGTGCTATTTTCTCTGCAGCCTAGAGAATCTAGTCTTTCAGCTCCTCTGGCTCTCCAGCCTCCAGAATTGCTGCTTGAATGGATATATTGTGCAAAATCAGATTGATTTGGCACACGACAGGGTGTTCTCATCTCGTCACACAGAAAGCCAAATGCTTCATTAAATATTTTGCCAGTTCTACTTTTTAGAAACAGCACTTAACTGCACAGTTACTACAGCTATTACAATTCATCGAAGTGCTGCAATAAATCGCCTGTCACCTGCATGGGAAAGTTTACATAATAGAACAAAATACATGGTTTCATACTAGTAGCCATTGAAAAAAAAATTAAATATACATTTACACAGTTTGGATGTTGGATAAAAACTGCTGGCATCCCAGTATTACAGCCAGAACTGCAGTTAGAAAGCGTATTAATAGTTGCTGTCTTTCTTAAAAGGATGCTTTTAATTTCTTCTTCTAAAAATGAATATTGCTACTTCTGAATCTGAACACTTCAGTGGAAATAAAAGGCCCCAGTTGCTTTTTCTAAGGATAACTGTCCAAGGAAGTAGACACTAATCTGCAATATGCATTTAGGTACAAGGCCAAGGTCTTGCCTGTGCTGATGCTGATTTTCATTCTTTCTTCTCTCCCCAGTGGTCCTTACATGTCTTTGCTTCTGCAGAAGCATAGTGTTGGAAAGGGCCTGAACTGAAATGTTTTAGTTACAGATAATGTTTTCCTATTGCAGGCAGGTATATCTGGTGTCCATATACAAAAAAACATTGCATTCTAACATATGTAATCAAAGTAATGAGACTGAAGAAGTGTTTATTTCATGAATACAGGTGATTTTCACAGCAGGCAGACAACAAACTAATTCAAGCTTCACAGGTCAAAGGTAGTGCATTCAGAAAAGTCATGTCTGCTCACACAGCACAAGTGCCACATCCTCATGGCAAGGCACTTATAAGTGGAGGTGATCATGCGAAAGAGCTCTCTTTTACAGATGGGTTATAAGTGGAGCACTGTCACTGCAACTTTCAGGTAGCAAAGGCTGCGGCTGTGGAGGCAAAGTGTGCAGGCAAGAATAATGCTCATCTGCCTCCTGGTCAAGCAGGCAGATTCAAAATCCACTCAGGTTACTGCTGCTGTTCATTGGTGATGTACAAATCTGGGAGTCTACCCTTAGATGCAGATGGTGGGAAGATGGTGTCAATGTGTGAGTGCAGCCATGAGTGCGATAACTACAGCCTCTGAAATTCCAAGGCTGGTGATAACCAGATGAAATTTGACAATTTTCATCAAGTATAAAGGGGTTTTAAAAATATGCATATATATAGATGTATATTTGCAAAGACAAATACATTCAGAACTTCTGCTATGGAAAGTATTTCTTTAGACTCAAATATTTTAGTCATTTCCAGCAGTTCTTTTTTGTTACCTGAAATGTCTGACAGGACTTACTGATGTTTGCCTGGGGTAGTCTGGGTGCATCCTTGTAGTCTTGCAAAGGAAAGCTAGGCATGGTACCCTTTAATTTTCGTGGACAAGCTTGGTTGAGTCACTGGAGAAGCAATCAGTAAGCTTTTCATAAACAGGGGCATTTAAAGTACTATACTTTTCATATATATTATGATCTTGTGTGGCCCTCTAATTAGCATCCAATCATCAGAGCATCAAAGTGCCTTGCTTTGTTTACAGTCTTGAAAAACTAGAGCCAAGTTTTATGATCCTAACAATATATCAGGAAGCATCATTTTGAGTTTATATTATAGGGTATTTTTTATCACATGAGAAAAAACTTTCTACCTAATTGTTGCAATGTCTTTTGAGAGACTTTTGGAAAATTATTTTTTACAGCTGAAAATTGATGGTGGGTTGTATTTAGATGCTTAAAAATAAGTCCTTAAATCTTTTAAAGTACAGAGAGCTTGTGGGACCTCCCTGTAGGTGCCCCTGTTTATATTGCCAAAGTTTACCTAGTGGTTGCTAAAACCCAGCAGCCAACTTACTAATGAGCTTGTTTTGACAGGGCTGCGTAGCTCATTGCTTATTAATGCACTGTGTTGCTGGCTGGATCATGCAACACTTTCTGGAACTGTAAAAGTGATTCAAGAGACTGTATCAAAAGCAAACTGCAAACATAATTTAGAATCAGACTCACTGGATTCACAATCCAGTTTAAATATTCGGGGGAAGACTGTCATTTTCCCAGGCACTGCTGTTTTCTTCAGCTCCAAACTTTTAGAGCTTTCTGTATGCTGGGACAAACTTATCCTGGGGATAACTCTAATGAAGTGAGTGAAGTTACACCAGGGATTCGTTTGGGTCATTACTAACAACTTTTCTACCAGCATGCTCTGCATTTTTCAGCTGACACATTCTGTGCTGTGATGAAGACAGAAATGGTCAGTTCAGCTTTCTGGCTCTTCTATCTTTCCCATGACAAATTTGTTTGGGGATTTTTAAAATCAGAAGTGTGTAAGTGCTATGGGCTGAAAAGAGTGTAGAAACCAGGCAATATCTAAGTCATAAGAGAGAGAATTGCAATGATCAGTGGGGAGATACCTTCCTCAAAGTGTTCGCTCTTATGATGCTAGCTAGTTCAAATTTTGCGGTGTAATAAATTTTTTAATGTATCTAAAGATTTACAAAGCCTCCATAATCTTGTTGACTTGTCATATAACTTCCCATGGGACCTTCCATATGCAGTGCTTCTGAGAGAACCTTTTTCTCTGCTCATTTTCTACCTGAAATGTGTAAAGATTGATTGATATCAATCATCATCTATGACCTCAGCAATCTCTGACAAGCTTGAAGAATTGATTCATTTGTCCTGACTATTAATCTGGCATTGTAGTCTCAACACTGTCTACTTGGGGATGACCTCAGGCATGTTTTGCAAAGCATTTTTATTAGCTTAGATTTTCACTTGGCCTAATGGAACCTCCAGAGTAAGAACAGTAGCTGTGCTTTATTCTTCAATTTACACAAATACATAGAAAGAAACTATAAAAGGAGACTAGAGAGTACGAAACTTAATTTAGACCTTTTTCTTTTTTTTAATTGAAATTGTATTATATTATGATTACATTATAAACATACATATATACCTGTGTGTAGATACACACAGACACGTGGATACATGTGAATATACGTATACACAAATATATGCATATCCATCTCGCTCAGTAGGTATGGCATTTGTATCTCATTTATTATATGGATTGTCCTTAAAAATCTCAGAGCATAATGATACAACAAAATTATCTTGAGGTGACAGAGTCAAGTTACATTTCCAGTTTATGAAGGAGCTATAAAGATGTCAATGTTACACAGAAATTTTCCAGTACATGTCTGCCAAGACAACATAAGTCTGGAGCTACGTGGCTTCATGTCAGGTCAACTCTGGGTATCAAAGCTTGAACAACCAAAAATCATGTACCTATGTACCAAGTAACTATGATTCTAAGGAATTTAAACTGTATCACTGAGTTTGTTCTACTTTGATAAATTAAATGTATTATGGCATATGATTCCTCTGACATTTAGCTCCTGTAGTGCGATTCGGATGTAGTAAACGACCAAAAGAAAGCTATCTGGCTTAGCTTTCATAATTATGTGATAATCATTATCTCACATCTGCTTTGGTAGGCAAAGAGGCGCTCAGCTGTTGCTCACTGATTAGGTCACTTCCAGGACTGACAGAAGATCATTGCAGTGGACAAGCAGGACACCCAGAGTCTTCTGGATTTGGACCTCTTCAGCCCAAGAGCTCCATAACATCTTGTTTGTGTACCCTGTTGTACCCTTCTTAGGAGTTCTAAGAAATGTATTTATCTACAAATCTGTGTGTGTAAGTGTCTCTCTCTGCACTGGGTGATCTTGCCTAACCCCCGCTGTGGGTTTTCAAAACAAAGATACGGCAATATAGTCAAAAATCTTGTCTTATATATGTAGAGCTCTCTCAGGTGTCATTGGAGTTACTTGGATATGCCTGAAAGCCAAACTTTGTCTTAAGTTCATAAAAGTTAAGAGCATCAGTAGAATAATGTATTTAGATGATCTCCTACAGTTAGAAGGCACAGTAAGATTTAATAACTTATGATATGATTTCAACTCTGATAGATGTTCATTGGGTTAGAATAAACCTTTATCTTTTCCGTTCTAAAATAACCTGCACTGACAGGTTTTGCTCAGGATATTTAATGTGATTTATAATAACAGATTTTTTCTTTTGCCCCTGTGAAAATGAATCATAGGGACAATTTTTTAAAATATTTCAAATTATTTCAGATTTACTCTCAGTATGTGTGGATTAAATACAATAATATTTAATAAGAGTGAACCTAAATATTACCTTTTTATTTTTACTGCAAGGTATTCTGCTATGCCCCTGTAAACTTTCAGTACATTAGGGTTCGTTTCAGTTGGACTGACACAAAATTCAAGGCTTCCAGTATATTTTGATACATATATAT
>JBCJKH010057043.1:5317-18193 GCA_039877255.1 Loriculus beryllinus | reverse complement strand
ATTCTTTACTGTGAGGGTGGTGAGGCACTGGAATGGGTTGCCCAAGGAAGTTGTGAATGCTCCATCCCTGGCAGTGCCCAAGGCCAGGTTGGATGAAGCCTTGGGTGGCATGGTTTAGTGTGAGGTGTCCCTGCTTATGGCAGGGGGGGTTGAAACTGGATGATCTTAGGGTCCTTTCCAACTGCAACTGTTCTGTGGTTCTATGAGTCTATGTGCTGTTTTTCTGATGGACACATAACTTTAGAGGGAGAGTGTCCTGGACCTCAGAGCTGGTAATGATGTCTCCAGAGAAACTCCTCTCTGGCATGGCTGAGACAAAGTCCCTCTCACAGCTGCTCTGGAGAGTGCATTTACCATGTGTGCCACTTTATTCACTTACAATATCACACCTCATGGATTAGGAGGAGAAGGGGGAGACTATCGAAGTGTTCAAACTTGCTTCCTCAGGAAGGATTTCTGCAGGTATGACTGCTAGTGCATCCTCCCAGCTGAAGGGAAAATCAGTGACTCTATAAGACCCTTATGCCATCTGTAATGGTTTGATGTGGATGTGACTATATCTTGTTTCCACTGCCTCAGGGAAACACCTTTGCTTTGAATATAACAGCTTTCCAAAGGCATGCAGCAGTCATAGTAAGTGTAACTTCTTTCCTATGTAATACCTTTTTTCTTCTCCTATGTAGCATAAATAGTAAAATTCAGCAGTTAAGAGTAGTTTAGAGCAGTTAAAGTATCAGCAGTTTGTGACAAAGTCTAACACAAGGCTCTGGGCAGTGAAAGTAGCTTATTAAACTTACTGTAATTGACAGCTGGATTCTTTGAGGTAAATCCGACAATGAGCAGAAATATATGTGACAGTGAACATTGGATCTGGATGGTTCATTTCCTGGCAGTCCAAAGGCGTCTCCTGGTCCTCTTCCAAACTGCTCTCACTGCAATCTGTTTGGATAAAAGGAAGCCAACAAATTATATGAAGCAAAAGTGTGTGTAAGTATGAGGGTCTAATTGCTTCATTTTTGTACTTCATTTGTTAATCTTCCTGTCTTCTGGAGTATTCTTCCACAGCCTATTTATTTCCTTTCCTATACCAGCTCTTATTCATCTTGTAGTTCATGTGCTTGTGGACACTACGGGTTCTCTAGAAATCCACGTGTGTTGCTTTGGATACTTGGGGAGCTTTGTCTTCTACTGTAGGAGTGACTGACTGTCTCCTAGAAGTGTCCTAGGAGTGAGTGTTGTCCTGCCATGAATTGACTCAAGAGGCAAGATGCTGATGGGAGGTGCAGCTCCTCTCCCCTCTTGCTCCGGTGTGAGCTCCCACTGCTCACGGGGCAGACAGCTCACTCTGGGGCCCCAGGCAGCTTTATGGTTGATCAGCCAGCTGGCTGCACTCCCGTCGTTGGAGCAGTGCTAGGGAAGGACCGTGGCAAAGAGCAGGCAGGAGCTGCAGCCAGGCTGGGAAAGAAGAACCACTCTGGCAGAGCCAGCTCAATGTAGCATCAGCTCAGCTCTGCGCACCCCTGTTTCCCTGCATGGGTCTATACATACATGTGTAGGATTTTTTTGCTTTTTAATTACAGTTACTAATTAAAGAGAAACGATTAAAAATGTTATTGTATGCAGTCAAAGCTGACTTACTTAATCATCTGAATGATAAGCTTAAATTGCCTTTTCAAGTCAGTGGAAACAAATATTTCTGGTGTCTGATGAATCTGATCTACCACTTGGAACACATACAAGGAAGCAACTTTTAACAGTGGGTAATGAACCTCTGGAACATGCTGCTGTTGGAGGGCACGTAGTGTCTGTGAGCACGAGAATGGCTTAGATGCACTAATGGACAGAATGGATGTTACATGGAATAGACAGGGTTGGATCTCCCACCATGCCTAATCCAGTGACCCTGGACACTGGTAAGATACAAGGGCAGTGGCCTCCAGAAAGTGGCCAGGGCTTTCCCTAGCACCATCCTGTATTACTGCTACTGCAAAGGAAGCATTGGACCCAGAAGGACATTTCTTGTGTTTTGATACCCTTTATGGCCCTGCTGCTGCTGCTCCTTTTTCACTCATTTCTGGACACTGCTTCTTCTTCTCCTCACCCTCCCAGGTCCAACTGCACTGTACGTGTCACCCTAAAGATTTGCAGTCTGGGACAGATGGAAAGATGAGAAAGGATGGATAAACCATACTAAAACACAGATACTTCCTATTTTTTTGTCTTTTATTCCGAGGATACTTTCAGAGGATACTCTGCTTGGAGAAACATATAGCTGTTGTTTTAGTTAGTTACAAAGAATCATTTTTTGTTGAACTGGTAACTGGGAAAGTTCTTCCTACCTAACAGCTTCGAATGCTGACCTCAGCCTTGAGTATCTCAGCCTTGAATATTTCTTCCAAATAGTTAATAAGCACAGCTCTGTGTAAAGAGCAAAGAGCCACTTAAGGGACACTCTTGTTTCATGGCTAAAACTGGAATAGCTACAGCCAAACTGAAGAGGTCTATTTGGTTGGAGTGGAAATAAATCTGAAACAACCAGACCACAAAGACCGTACATGCCAGCCACAGCTCAAAGTTGCTGCAGTGTAGCTGGGTAACTTTTATTGCTGCTGAAGAGCAAATTCTGCAGAAAGGGCAGGTTAAAGAGGTGGTATTTAACTCACCTACCTTGAAACATCAGCATATTGGAGGAAGCCACCTGAGCTAGCTGCTTAGATTACTTTTTAAGTCAGTAAGAGAAATAGGTGCTTCTGGGTTGTGAATTGCCTAAGGTACTTCACGCTTCTCTGCTGGCTTGAGACTTACTGGGATGCAGATGTCTCAGGGGTGCCTATAGTTTGGCCAGAGAAATCCTTACCCCAGGTACTGAAGTGTACAGTGTGAGTTGAATATAGTGAGGAATTTCTGTCAAAGGTGGGGAGAGTCAAGAGGAAATTGTCATGGAAAATGGAAACAAGATTCCTATCAGTGTTTTGAACTTGACATTTTTAGGCAGCATTTCAGTTTCAAAGTAAACATATATAGTAAAAGGTTAATAAAAAGAATGAAATGAATAACCTTACTGGGAAGCAATGCTTTGTTTGCACTGAGCAATACTTTTCATTTTGGTCCAAAGCTCACTTTTCTAATAACAAAAAAGTAATATTTAGGTTGAGGTGCTTGTTTGGACTTAATCACACAACCAAAAGGAAAAAATCCATCCCAACCTATTACTTCTAGATGTTAATTTTCCTACTGCACTGGGAAATAGTTGAGGTTACAAGGGGAACTTTTCCTTTTTTCTGCTTTTACTTCTCCTGTTAAACACTGCCATGTTGGGAACCAAAGATCACCTACAAACCCTGTCTGCATGCAATGTACTTGATTCCTCCCTTTCACCCTACTTTATGTGCAGATGTTGTACTTGTCTGTACAAGTGCATGACTCGAAATGACAATGGTGAAGCTCTGGAAGGATTTTAAGAGAGCTGAGATCAGCTGGTCACAGCAACTTTTCCCTGTTTTCTGATTCTGCCTATGCATGGAAACAGAGATGTAGTGCAACCAAAGTCCTTGGTGTATTCTGGATCCTGCTGACTTCCAACACAAAAAGCAATCTTTTGGTGGCATATTAAAATAAAAATATAACCACTTGCCAAAAATCAGTTTTGCCGATGTCTGATGAAATTAAACAGAAGAATCTTTCTTCTAGAATAAACACATTATACCCTGGGGAGAAGATGAGGTTTATGGTGATTTTTTGCCAGCTAAATATTTTTATGTGCAGCTTAGAAAAAATTTTCTTGACAGCCTCTTTATTAAAATCAATATATTTCTTGACACAATCTTTTACTGTGTTCTCTAGAAAGCAACTTTTTCATAAATTCCACTTTCTGGAAAGGAAAAAATAAAAATATTTTCCATTTTTTAGTTATTCCCAAACCCAGAAATACATTGATTTAGCAATGCTGCTTTGGTGTCCTGTCAGATTTTGTAGCTGAAATGTGTACTTTTTGCTTTCATTGCAAGCTGAGCTCCCCTGCTAGGCTCTCTATTTCCTCACCATTCCCTACAAGGTCAGAGTCTCATAAGGCTTTTCCTCCCTGAATCTGAAGAGAGGAGGAAGAAGGTCACTGCGAGTCATAGCGGCTGTTGTGCATGTAGGAATATGTGATATTAAAGTAAATTTGTAGGACAAGGGGCTTCAGCTTCATCAAGGTTGCTTTTGTGAACAAAATATTTCATTCTTCACTGAAGTATGTAATTTTTTAATTATTAGCTCAGAAGTATGAATCTTTCCCTTTTTTTTCCTAACTCAATTTTCAGGTCATCATTCATAACAGGGGATTGTCTTACACTTCTAATAATGGGGTGAGCAGCACAGCCCTATTCTGTGGCTGAAGAGAAACTTGTGGAAAAGATTATTCCTATCACACTTCAGCAGTGATTCTTTCTGCAATACTAAAATGGTGAATTGCCTTCATTTCTCTGTGAAGTAATTCAGAATAGCAATAGTTCTTAAATCCCCATAGGCCTTATGAGGTTTATACTGAAGTCTGGTGAGAGTCAGTCAGGGCGTCAGTCACTGCTACCAGTCAAAAACATGAATACTTTGTAGGAAACAGGCCAGGGCCAACACACTGCCATTTGTGATGGCCAGATGGACTTCAGCTCAACACAGAAGAGCCCAAAGTGCATCTTAGTGCCTAATCTTAACTCCTCAAAAGCATTAGATCTTTTGCATTTACATGGATTAAATTTTATGATGTGACTCAACTTGCTTTTTACATCCAAGTCTCTTCATGAATTAGTTAAAAATATGAATTTACCTGTTCGTAATTTATGCCTCATGCTGCAAAGTTTTGCTGTTTCGGGAAGTCTTTGGAAGGAAGGGGTAGTTTCCTTCAAGTTAATCTGACTCTTAATTCCAGGTGAAGGGTATGAAGGTTCAGCTTCTTCATATTGTTCCAGTTGCTCTAAAATTAACAAATGCCTTAGCAAAGAAAACCATTCCTTCATTAGAAAACTAGTAGTATTTGTGGATAACCCAGAGAGGTTTGCCAAGCACTTCTACTTTTTATACTTGTCTAATTAAGGAAATTAAGGTGTGCTATTTCTACATGATTGAAGTAAAGAAACCATTCAATATATTATATACATTCTTGCCTGTTTCTCTCTAGTCTGATGATCCTTATAGATGCTTTTGACTGTATTAGTTGTTATCTACCAGTTGTCTTTTCAGTGTTTTATTACAGTTTGACAGACTAAACAGCTGTTTAAGTACAAATGTATGTTTTTCTTGGTCTTTGTTCAGAGTTGGTTTAGCTCTTGTGAAACACTGATTTCCAGCTGGGAGGCAAAGCAGTTTGAAATGTCTGCTGCAGACAGCTAAGGATACAGTTTAATTAGCCTACTTTGATCTTTTCTATGGTGGCTGATGATTTACTACAGCTTGCAGCATGGTGAGGCAATTATATTCATGGTCATTATGACAGCATCCTTTGAGCCAGAGTTACCGTAGAAGTAAGATAAATTATAACGGGATTTTGTGGGTCCCAGAAGCCAAGATAAAGTAATGTTATATTCAGAAGAGAGCAATAAAGGAGAGATTCATAATCAAAATATTAGGTGAAACTGTGTTCCAGCTGAGGTTAATAGCAAAACTCTTTGTAACTTTAAAGAGGAATTTATTTGTAGGGTATGCCAGATATACAGTAATTTGGGCAGTTTTCTGGAAGATCTTAACTTTGTCCTCCTGCTCGGGCTGATGCCACTGTCAGCCCAAGATATGGTAGCAGTGCTGTTCTCCATTCTCTTCAGCATTATATTTGTCCTTATTCTAGAAGCACAGAAGTAGACTATAGTAAGATACACTGATAGCTTTATTGTTTTTCTTTTTTTGCCTTTTGTTTTTTTTTTAAAACACTTCTCAAGTTATCATCCTCAGGTCCTGTGCTGCTACTCTGCCATGATGGGAGACATCTTTTAGGGGAATCCACGCAGCACAATGCAGTATGTCAGTGTTGTGCTTGTAAATTTTGTAAATATTATGACTTTGGTAACAGTTGTTGATGTATGTCAAGAGAGATAATAAAACTGGCCACAGGCATAGCACAGCTTTTGCCTGCTTATTGCCTGTGAGAACCTGCTCATCCTCATTCTGTCTCTTTCCTAGGGCCTTCCCTGGCATGGTGCTGTGTAGTTATCTTCACTGTTTCTAAATAAATCACCTGGTTTGTACAACAGCTCTTCAGGGTTTCTCAGAAAGAAAAATTACACGGGTGAGTGTTTGCATGTTGTGTTAATGCAACCTTGTTTGTTCTGCTTCTCCAGGAACCTGTAAAAGCCAAAAGGCAGATTTTGAGGGGTCAAACCTCAGTGCAGTGTCTGGTTTGAAACAATAGCCAAGGCAAATGTCCAGGCAAAATTGTAAAAAGAGAAAAAATATGCATCAATTTTTCCCCCAACATAATCTCCTAGCCTGCAGTAGCCTGTAGAGGTAGAGATTCTCTGCTAATAACACTTAATGGACTTTTATTTCATGAATAAACCCCTTTTCCCAGCCCCCGTTTTGACCTAATGTAAGCCATTCTTTCTTACTACACCTTCTCACTGCTCAGACCCAATGCTGAACCATGCTTTGGGAGAGGACTTTCCTGCCAGTTGATGTTCTACCCTACCTGCCAGGGACCAACTCTTTACATGGTCTGGAGCATTTCTTTGCCATGAATACCATGTGCTTGAAAAGAGGAGACTTATTCCTGAAGCTGAAAATACTGAAATGAATGGGCTATATAAGCCAATAAAGAGGACAATTGCGGTGTTTTTTCTCTGGATTTTTATATATTCCTACTATTTGTACAAGTAAGCAAATATTATAGCACAGTAGGGAAGAATGAAGAGGGAACATGGGATGCTGAAAGTGAGAATTGGCCAGCAGGCTGTTCTGCGGCTTACAAGAAGGTGAGAACTAGCCTTTACCACCCAAGGGAGACAAGAGTACATGATTTAGTGCAGCTCCTGGCTTTGGTTTGGTTTTTGTTTCATCCAGCCTTTCTACAAGTTTCTCCATTAATGCAGGTTGCTGGTGACTGCCAGACATCACCTTTGTGGCTGTGGTTTGGCCTGCTGTGCAGGTCCGGTCACTGCCTCTGTACTGATGTGCTAACACAAACTTCAGTATCTTGCAGCTTCTGCTGCAGTTGGACCCAGCTATTTCTGTCCCCATCTCTATGAGCTCTGCCAGCAGCTCTCAGCAGAAGCGTTGGTTATGGGAAGGCTGGTCTCCTCCCTCCCTGCCTGCTGCTAATGGGCTCTCAGCTCCCCAGTTTGAGCCATTGCCTCTGACTTTGGAAGAGGGCTGGCCTCACCAAACACAGTTTTCCCAGGAGCTGCTGCATTTTGTAGTTTCTTATCAGCATGAGACTCTGTCCTCTCTTAGTTGCTGATAAGATGGTTTTGAGACGTTTAAGGCCAAAGATTAAATGGCCATAAGGAATGAAATGCAGGAGGCTCACTGCTAAGGCAGTGGTGCAGTAGATTTTGCTCTCCCACTGTTTGTGGTTGAACAGCTATGTTGCAAACTTTTTGACTTCACCCATTGATACCACTTCATTCAGAACAAGGAAAAATCCAAAGCTTCTGTCTTTGACTGCTTTCGATTAAATACCTGAGAGGAACCCTTTAACATTTCAGACCACATGAACAGTCATGGGTTAAAACCTCCCTAGGTAGACAGGAGCTGCTAGAGCCGCCCCAGTCAGTGACCCTTGGATAATGAGGTCACAAGGAGATTTCAGAGCCATATGTTTGCCCCTGCCCAGGTGCTTTGAGGATGTGTAGACGTGTGTCAAGGATATGTCAAAGCTCACGGACACTTCCATAAAGCTCAAGCCTTCCCAAAGAAACCCACTTACCAGACACTTCTTTCCCATGTGTCGGAGCTGGGTTCAGTGTGGCAGCTCTGATGATGCTTGCTGAAATGCTTTTATTTAAAAATGGATCCTTCCTGATCAGTTTTAAATGTGCTGCATTCTTTCTGTGGATCTTATAATTTAAAAGGTATAGTTTTAATACTACTACTACTACTACTACTACTACTACTACTACTACTACTACTACTAATATCATCATCATCCTTACCATCATAGAATCATAGAATAGTTAGGGTTGGAAAAGTTCATTACCATTATTGTGCTTTTATTGTGGCTCCTGGTAACTTTAGATGTTTGTAGTCAACATCTTACTTTCCTATCAGCTGTTGATACAGATGAGCTGCTTGCTTTCTCAGTACGGAATTACTCTGCACTGAATTGTGTGGTTGCCCTTTTGTTTTCTTTGGGTGTTACTTCTGTCAGTCTTTAAAATGTCAGGAGCCCTCTGTGCACAAGGGTGGTATTCCTGTCTTGAGGGTGCTAAATACCTGTAAAATGAATCCTGTGTTGTGGACAAAGGGGCTCAGTGCACTCTGCAAATCAGTGCACGCAGTGCACAAGCTGACTGCAAATCTCAGATTCACAGAAATATCTCCATCACCTAGGGCTTTATTTTTAAACACAGGGAACGCCTATAAGAGGCAGGATTTCCAAATGTACCCTACAATCAACTTCTACTGCTTAGAACAGAGTGCTTCAGGTATTAGAAAGGACTCAAGTCCCTAACAGCTCCTCACAGGAGTGGGAGGGGTGATTCATGCATCGCTCTATACTTAATACCTTCTATCAGCTCTCTACACTGCTAAGTGTGCAGGTTTTTGAAGGCGTCCTCTGATGTGCCTAGATATACTCCAGCCCTAGAGGAGCTGCCTAAGTGCTCAGTATTCCTTTGGGGTATCACTCTGGGGATTGTGCTCTGACAGTGTGATGTTGCCCAGGAAAGAGGGTAGTGGCACGCACCTACTTGCACAGTCTGGACCCAGCAACCCTTGCAGAATTGGGGTATAACTAGTTTTGAGGACCTTCCCCTTTACAAACAGCAAACCAGAGAAATATTTAGAAGGTTGAGGCTGCAGGTTTACATTGATGTTAGTGAGAATTTTGCCAGACTTGCCTGCAGGTGGAATTTGGACTGCTGTGATTTCCATAAACACTCTCCACTCCTGCCTTGCTCCAATGATAGCTCTAATTTTTCATGCTGTTCTCCTTGGAGACAGGGTGGTTGTCAGTGTCCTCCACACACTATTTGAAACCCAAAGATCTTCTTACTCCTCTGTCTCTTTTGAGATTGGTAACCTTTGCAAAAGTCTTGCAGATAGATCAGTACCTTCCAAACCTGCTGCCAAACATCAATCGGAGACTGAAACTCCTCACGCAGGTCCCACTGAGAGAATGTGGACTTGCAATATAATAATAATAATTATTCTTCAAATTAGACTTTGCACTCTGCAGTTTTGCTCATTGCTTTGCCTCTCTGTTGGCTAAGTGCCTGAAATAACAAAGGCGGAGATTGTCTGCAAGGTGGTACTACAGCTTATTTTAATAGCCATAAGTCATGGCTTTATTTCTTTTTTCTTTATATTTTTCAAAGAAAATCTCTGAAGAACCCACTGGATTTGACCATATTTTACAGATCTATTTGACTGCAGAAGAATAAATAAAAAACATTCATAGGAGGGTGTCGTGGGAATGGGTAACACATGCCTGCAAGGTGACAATTCTGGCTACTGTGCGTACATGAAAGGAGCAGGAAAAGTGAGCCTGGAGACCTGTCCAAAAGCAGTCACTGGAATGGGGCCAGGTGGTTTTTCTTGCTGGTTGGGTAGCTATGAAAGGGGAAGAAAGTTCCTTCTGGCCCCTGCTTGGTGACTTGGGTTAGTTTGGGCCTTTCATGCACCAAACACTGCTGGAGGGGAGCATGGCTATAAACACAGTAGGGATGGGGAGATGTGTACTCTGTAAGATGCTTCTATTCAGGTATATCTGGCTTTAGGAGGTAAATGTACCAGCCCACTAGGACTGTGCAGCCAGTAGTTTATTTTATGGGGTTCAGCACTCAAATAGAAGAACCTTTACCTAGTACCTTGCAGGCACCTGAAAGCAGTAGGCTCTAAATTTCTCTTCACAGAGGATTACTGTTACAGCTGAAGCATAAGCAGCCTTTTGGGTATATAAAAACCTCTTCACACCAGGCCCACCCTACAGAAAATTTCCTCAATCACATCAATCTTTGTAGGTCCAGCAGGCACTTACCTTTATGTCAGATCCTTGCGTCTTCTTCTTCCACACATCCTTTGGGAATTAGATATTGGTTGTCTGAGCATCCCAGAGAATTTTTGAGAACTTACATTACTTTTACTTTTTAAAGTTTCCAAGGAAGAAAAGGTGGTGTAATTACGTTGTCTGTCTCTGTAATTCCTGAAACTAGGAGCTGAATTAATTCAAATCTTATCAGGATCAAAGGAGGGTTCAGTCATGGTCTTTTCTGCTTGGCAGCACCTGGGTTGCAAAGTGGCCTCCAGAGCACCCTCAGCAAATGCTGCTTCTGCCTGAAGAGTTGTTACAGAAGAAAAGGATATGGCACTGGGATTTAAGGTAGAAATACAGGCAGCAAACTCCTTAGCACATCAGTGAATATGAGTAAGTGAAATCAAGTACCTTAAGGACTTTTTGACAAAAAATAGATGTAGAAATACAAGAAAGGGTATGATGATGGAAAGATAAAATATGGAGATCAACTATCTCTTCTATTTTCTCCTTTTTTTATTTTTTGTGTTATATTCCAACTTCTCTTCTGTGGCATATTCTCTTCCGATATAGGACAAACATCTTCCTGCATCTGGTACAGAGCTTCTGATTTTTCCAAGAAGGTATTGTAAAATCAACATCATCTAATGACTTGTGCAGCCTGGGCTATTTCAGACAATGAACACTTGGCAGTTTAGCAGAGGTGTTGGGGCCATAACTATTAGTGAATGAATTCCAGCCATGTTTTGGAAGTGTTCCTGCTTTCAATTGGCATTTGCTCTCCTGTCTGATTGTCTGCTCGAGCACTGTTGCATATGAGCAAGTTATCAAGCCATTACTGATTTTTAAAGCTGGTTCCCTTTGGCACCAGTTGCACTTCAGCTGACTCCTGCAAACAAAATGTTTTTCAAAGCGTAGTGGAAGTTTGGAACGAGTCTCCCGTTCCCCACTGCCTGCCCTTTGGAAGTAAAAACCCTGCTGTGTTTCCCCTTACCTGACTGTGCACAGGCATCATCTCTTCTGGAGCTGACAGGGGTTTCCTACATGTGATTCCATGTGTGGATTGCCTTTCAAACTGTTTTCTCCTGTTACTGGATAGTCTCCCAGATCTGAAATAATCAGAAAGACTTGAATTGTCAGACTGATTTATTTATTTGTTAGGATATTTTTATTTAGGCTAATAAATAAGTAGCTATGAAAAAATGCTGAGTGGTTCCTAGCAGCTGTGTTTTGGGTTGGTGGTTTTGAGTACTCGCTTCTTAAGTAAAAGAGGCTGTTTTATCTACATGCATAGATCTGAAGGCAAAGGGCTGTGCTGAGTATCTGTATTTAAAATCCTGGCCATAATGTTATCTCACACAGTCTAATAGACAGGCATATTCCAGATGAGGGGTTTGATGCCAGTGTCATGAGTCTGATGCTAAGCTCATGATAAAATCTTGGCCTTATAATTACTTCATTCCAGCTCTGTTCCAACAAGGAAACCTGGAAATTGCTGTTGCTTTCAGAGCTTCAGCTTTCTGCTAATTTTTCCATATCTTCTTTTATGTGCTGTATATTTTCCTGTAACTATTATTATAACAGCTTTACATCAGGGTGAAAAGAACTCAATATGACTGCAGTACAAACCAGAAACCTGTTTTACCCTGCTCAGCAGACAGCCCATGGGCTGCCACATGGACAGAGCTAATGGCAGTTTTGGTGTAGCTAGAAAGCTTTGTGCCGTGGTACAAAGGGGATGCATGTCATAAAGCTTTTTAAATCAAGTCAAAATTTCTTAATAATATTAATCTAAAAAATATTTGATAGAAGAAATCTGGAGAATGAATCCAGAAAGGCTGAGTTTGTAAGATACCACAACATTCTGCTTCGCTGTGAATTTTCAGTGGAAGACTTCCAAAATCTGCGGTTCAACCAATAACATGTGATTACCTCCTGCTGAAGGTATAAACTACTGATTCTGGAACCAGCTTTTCTTCCTGATTTCCAGTAACTCAGACAGTGTTGCGGGCCAAATGGTCAAGGACTGAGGAGCTATTTTAATGAGTATTTCAAGCATGATGCTGAGCCAACCAATACAGGGATTCCCAAGGACTGGTGTGTCAGATGGAAATGTGCAAATCCTGAAGGAGAGGTTACTGGAAATATGTGGCAGCTTTGAAAGAAGTAGGCTGCTTGGAGAGACTGTGGGGTTTCCATCCTTTGGAGATATTAAGAAATTGACTGGTGAGGGCTCTGAATCCAGATTTGAAGTTAACCCTGTTTTGGGCAGGGGTTTGGACTAAATGATCTCCATGCGTCCCTTCCAACACAATGTATTGTATTAACCTACTTTTAAAATTTCTTTTTCTTTTTTTTTTTTTTTTTTTTTTTCTTGTATGGGTCCTTTCCTAGATTGCCGAAGTTTCAGCCTTGTCACTTTGGTCAGTAGTGAAGTGCCACCACAAAGCTACCAATAAAAAATAGCAACAAATATTTCTCCATAATGGGTCCTAGAAAAGAAGATGTTGAAGTGGGAAGGGGAAGACTGTGAAAGTTTTTGTAACTCGACAGTTTAGAGGAGGATAAAATGTAACTGCAGGGAACAGACTTCTGAAGTCATGTCACAAGGTTAATTCTATCATCTTTTCCCTATCACATCTCCACTGTAGTCACCTTGATACACAGCACCCATGATGTAAGCTAACCAGGGTCTTTGGGGAATGTATGAGCTCAGT
>JBCJKH010057042.1:0-33983 GCA_039877255.1 Loriculus beryllinus | reverse complement strand
CCCCTGTTTAAGTTTGAACCCATTACCCCTTGTCCTGTCACTACAGTCCCTAGTGAAGAGTCCCTCCCCAGCATCCCCATAGGTCCCCTTCAGATACTGGAAAGATTCCTCCCTCTGCAGTCAAGACCCCACTCTGCAGGAGCTGGTGGGGAGAAGGCATCAATGAGAAAGTGCTGACCAGGAGGAGGGGGGGTTCCCGCCGGTTCACCCGCAGAGAAGGACACTGAGAGTTCTGCAAATACCTTTAATGCACTTCGAATACACGGGAGGGAAACAGAAACGTTTAGTGAGTCACAAAAATATTACAAAAGGTCACGTGCAGGCGAACCCCCCCCCAGCACTGCATTGACAAGGTAGGAATTTACATTAGAAACTAATATAAAATATTTAAAAACCTCTGCTAGTTTAGCTTTTCTGGTTTGTTTGTTGGTTTTTTTTTTTTCTTTTTCCTTTGTGTTTTATATAAAAAAAGGAAGGGGCAGGGGAAGAAAGGCCATCTACAAGGTACTGACACACCGCCTGCAGACACGCGGGCTCCTTCCGGCCCCATCGGTAGCATCCTCGGGCTCCTTGCTCCACGCAGCCCTGCGCGCACAGACCAAGCACACACACACACGCACACAGGTACACGCTGAACTACAGAAAGGTTCATCTCCGGGCTGCGAGGGCAGCACCAGCAGCCAGGGTTTGCTGTGGTCCCCGCTATCCACGTGTCCCTCACCCTGGGAAGCTTGCCCTTGCTCTAGGTTATGCAAAATAGAGCTCGAAGCATACAGCCAAACCTCCATCCCTTTAAAGACAGGGAAAAGCTGGTGTGTCCATCCCAGGCTGGAGGAGAGAAGCGTTTTCAATGACTAAACTTGGGTTTTGGGGAATGACCATGGCCAAACTCAAAGCTCCAGGATTCCAGGGCTGGATGGGTGCAAGGAGCATCCCACTGCAGGGTCGCAGACATCGGTGCAAGCCCCCAGCGGGATGCTGCCTGCTTCCACAAGGGAACAGCCAAAAGCAGAGATCAAAAGGGCCCGGAGCCCCCAGCCCGCGCCCAGTCACTGCCGGGAGGACACGGCCACTCACACCCCTTCCTCTGCCCACCACGGGCCTCGCTGCCTGCTCGCTGCCGCACAGCGCAAGAGCTTCGTCGCCAGCACCACAGAGTCCTCCTGCGCCCATCCTGCCCGCGGCATTGTCAACACATGCCGTGTTTATGTAGGACCTACCACACACGGCGACGGCTCGGTCCCTCCCACCCTCGCCGCTCACGCAGCGGAGGGTTTCCGGAGCCGCACTTTCGCTGCAGTTGGGCCCCAGGGAAAGCAACAAAGGAGCCATTTTCATCTCCAGCCTCGCCGGGAGCGGAGGGAGAGGATAAGAGAAAAGGCCAGTGTGTGCAACGCACAACAGCCGGCAGGAAGCTTCCCCCCCAGGTTTTCGAGGCTTGGGGCTTTTTTCCCCCCTTTCTCTGTTCCTCTTTTTAAAGAAGGGAAGAGGCAGCGTCAGGACAGTTAAAAACAACCAAGCGCTGGCCCCAGCCACGTGCAGCCCTTCCTGGGCTGATGTTCCCCTCCTGCTCCCGGGGCCCTGCGAGGCAAACGGCGAGCGATGCCGCGGTCTTTCAGCGAGGGAAAGGGAAGGGACCACCTCCACGGCAGACTAGAAATCATGTTTCTGAACTGATGTGCCGCTTATGATGATTTTATGGTCTGTCAGCAGCTTTAGGGGAAACAGAACCATGGTAGGAATGAAGAGGTGGTGAAGCACGATACACGACAGGTTCACTGCCTGAGAGAGACAGGTTGATGCAAGGCTGGGTTTTAAACACATTTGCAACCTCAGGCTTATTCCCCATTAGAAATTCTGGACTAACGTCAAACACAAAGGTTTTCTTTTGAAAAGAGAACTGCGCAATAGAAAAAACATTATGAAAATAGGAGGTTGCTACAGAGCTCATTAAAAACTGCCATGGTCCAAGAGACCTAAATCCAGCTTCAGAATCTTGGGAGGTGAACCCCACTGGCAAACACGCATTTTGGGATTGTTTTGGATACAGTCTGGCTGCTGCGCAGGCTGGCATTAATCGATAGGGACAGATGCACTGAAAGGGATTCCTGGTTGCTCCACAGTCCATGTGCCCTCGCAGCTTCCCTCACGGGGAGAATTAAGGCACAAAACATACTCTAAATGGAGGGCAGTCACGTAGAGGACCAGGTTCCCGGGAAGTGGAAGGGCTCTCACGGTGCCAGACCCCCTCCTCACCTCGGCTGGTGCCCAGGACTGGGTACAGCAGAGCCACAGGCTGCAAGGAGAATAGGACACAGAGGTCTAAGGGTTTCCTCTGGCCTGAAGGTCTGCGGATTTCCCCACCTGACACAAGGTTGCCTTGCCCTGGCCAGATACAAATTGGCAAAGCAGGTCATGGACTCCAGACGCCCAGCCAGGAGGAAAGAGGACAGACAAACAGCCGAGCAGCCATGATCCCAGGTGTCATCTAATCCAGTGTCCTGTGAAGCACGCAGCCAGCCAAGCACCTTCCCGGGAAGCACCAGAGAAAGGATTCCATGGGGATCTGGGGGACATGTGCCAAAGGGAAGGGATGGTGGCTGAACAATAAGGCTTGCTCGGTGCCCAGCCTGGAGGTTCTCACGAGGGGCAGCGGAGCAGGAGCTCTGCTCCCCACCCCACACTGATCAGAATAACAAATGAGCCCAGAGCAGCAGCCACGCTGCCACTCCCCATCTTTGACACAACCTCAGATGCAGCCATTTGCAGTCTCTGCCATCAGCGACGGGTACAGGCCACAGCGTGAACACGCAGTGGGATGCGCGTGGCGGCTGCCTGCGCCTGTGCACGACCTCGGTGGGTCCTGGCATGGAAATGAGGACTTGCCTGCAGGGCCCCATGCTGTGCTGAGGCCCTGATGATTCTCACTTTGGTTTCTGGCTTCCTTTCATCCAGGTTAGCTCCCCTTGCAGCGCCTGAGACGCATAAGGGCTGCACTGCCCTGCACGAGCCTGAGCTGTGGGTGCAGGAGGAGGCTGCTCCCCCACCATGCAACCTCTCCCCAGCAATCTGGCCCCTCCAAAGCAAGCATCTCTTTCAACTGTTTTCTTTTTAAAAGCTACACCCCCTAAATATTTCTACTGGTCACAGATGAAAACCAACACAACCCCCACTTCTTCAAAGACCACTTGATGACTTGGTGTAATTTCAAAAGCCATCCAAGAGTAACTGAGTATTTGAAGAGCTTCAGAATATAATTTCAAATCACTGTTGGCAAATCTCAGTACAGTAAGAGCAATATATCACTGTCCTCAAAGACACGACACACAGCAGGCACCACCTATCTGAGCCACTGAAAATATCACTGTAGGTCACACCAGCTACAAGCTCTGCTCAGATCATAGCCCACATACTTTGGGAGTGAAACTATACATTCCTTCTGTTCTTAATCACAAGTCGAGAGGGAGAGTAGTCCTGGCTTTTGGGACTTCTCTCATTTCAGAATTGCTGTCACATGTTGGATTTTCAAGGCATTGCGGGTCTGCCATGAGGCTCTTCATTTCTGGCAATATCCCTCTCGACCTGCATCGCAAGGTTTCTCCAGGAGGGAGAAAACCTGTACTCGCTGCTTCTGAACCACGTTCATTGCCACCCGGAACGTTATCTTTAGCCAACACAAGCCTCACAGGTTTTGTTTTCAGACAATCCTCCTTCACACCTTCCACACAACTTAGAAAAACTCAGCACCAGGGACCTACCATTTCAGCAGGTTTGGGCTAGACAAATACCATGGTGTTATTAACACTGATGCGTTTCCTTTCTTGAAGGGAAAATGCTCACTAAAATACAATGATTTCTTTTCCATTTCCTTCACACACAGGCATGTCTTCTTGTCCCAGGATGAAAATATCCAAGCTTGAGATCTCATTTAGTTGCCTATGAATAAGCCTTTGGCATGGTTGCAAACCTGATGTGAGTCAGGGGAGGGGAGGTCCTGTGGGTGCGCAGCAATTCACGATACTGAGGAACATGCAACTTTCTTATTCTTAGACAACTGTTGAGAGGCAGCAACACAACCTTGGAGCTTAAAGGCTGACTTTCACCGCTTTCTCTCATTGTTACACCTACTGTAAGGGACAGAGATTTCTATTTTAGCACTTGCCTAATATTCCCCCCCTTAACTAAACAGAAAGATTTCATTTCCTTGCCTTTAAACTTTCCCCTCAATTGTTATCTGGCTACCAGCAAGGATCTGTGAGAAAGTGGCTCAGAAATAGAGATTTCTGGCATGCCACCTGTTCATAACTCAAATACACAGAACTATATATAAATACATGACATGGAACAAAAATACACACACACAAACACAGAGATACTGGGTGGATTTTCAAACGCATTCAGCGTGCTCGCTCTGAAGTCAATGAAAACCCAACCCAGTGCATCTCATGAGAGTAAATATGTGAGGAAAACATACACATAAGAAAGGCAGAACTGGAGCATAAGCCAGCCTGGAGGAGGTGCATTCCCTGCGTAAAGCACTGCATCCCCACTGCGAAGGCTCAAGGAGTTCATAGGGCAGGAGGTCCTAAGCTTTCCAGATGTGTGTCAGAGCCCAGAGAGGTTCTGATGGACTTCTCTCTGCCCCATGTTGATCTCTGCGGGAACAGCAACAACTGACCTTCCAAATGTCCCTTCTTCACCAAGATGTGGATCTTAAGCTCCTTTTAATGAGAGTTAGCATCTGGAAACAAGGAAGAGCAGCCAGCACCATTGTGATGGCCTAGCTCTGCTGCAGGCACCCCTAGCAAGCATCGTACAAGAGGAGCCCATGGGCTACTGCTGGCGGATGGCTCTGGGACAGAATCGTAGTTGCTGCCCTTGCCTTTTTCCCTTGATTGCCACAATCATCTGTTTGTTCCTTATCTGGTGGTGAGACATTTGGGCATGTAATTTCTGAAGCTGGACTCGTACATCTTCATGCCATTTTCTCACCCACACTGTCCCCTGTATACACATCTCCACTGCAGAAAGGATGCTTCGTGCTGACCAGGACAATGAAAACTGGCCAAGAGATCCCACAGATGACTGCAGTCTGCCACAGCACAGAATCCCCCCTGGCTGGCACATGCAAATATCTGAAAGTTTGTTCTTTCGCAGCAGGATTCTAAGATGATCCTGTGAGTTCAGACAAAATTACAAACTCATTTACATGTAAATTGCTTCCGTAGCTTTGCAGAAAGGAAGGTTCTGCCGAGCAGTGTTGGACCCTGCATTTGGCCTGTCTTAAATTATAACATAACAACAATTATAATAATACAAATACTACTTTGTACACAAAGCACGCCCTCCCCTGCAAACCCTGGCATGCTTCGGTAGGTCCTACAGCCCTCTAGTCAATAATCACCCTCTGCACAGAGAGACATTGAGTGACTTGCCTGAGGCCGCAGCAGAATTCTGTAGCAAGTCCAAAGAAAGCTTTGTGGCTCCTAGCTCTGCTTCTTGACCAACGTTAACCAGCCCCAAATATATGCAACAACCATCAAAGTTGAACGTGCCAGGAAGAAATTAAATCAGAAAACAAACAGAAAACCAACCCTGGGGTACCGTGAGGCCTCCTGGACTTTGCTATTTGATCAGGAGAGTTGAGTGTTAAAAGCTTCTGTTATACTTGTATTGCTATCACACAGCAACTGTGAGTAAATCACTAGGTTCTCCTGCAGGCAAAAAGGGGTGGAAGGAAAGCTGCACCTCCCCTGACAAGGAGTGAAGAGTTGTCACCAAAAGACAATGGGCAGAAGAAGGGTGGGGAATATGCATCAGAAACAACCTGCAACAGCAGCAGGGGGTAAAGCCTGCAGTGGTTTTGCTGCAGCATATCCACAGGGGCCAGCATCTCGATGCAGAGACACAACCCGACCCTGCAGAGACCGTCTCCTCTGCTCACCACATTTTGCTCCAAGGAGGAAGTCACGGGGATCTAGAGGGAGGGTCTTTTCAAGCTGATTTTGATGCTTTACAGCTCAAATCTATCTGAAAGGAAGGACATCGGCAATAACAAGAAGAGCCATCACAGTGAGGCTAGGGGGGAAAATGGAGCTGTGCTAGGGCACAACCCTGCTGGAACAGGGAAAATAGTTGGCTTTATAGAGGCTGTCTCCTCTCTGCTGCGCCAGGGCAGTGGAGATCTGTTTCATATGCTTTCAAGCAGCCCTCCGGATCCTGCAGAGCTGCTGAAGCTGTCCCTGTGAACAAATGGTCCTTTCTAGCTTCTCAAATTCTGTACAATAGCAAGGAAAAAATACTTGACAGTATCTCTTTAAAGATAAACACACTGTAAACAGGAGATCTCCCCCGCCCCGGTAGCTTTCTTCCTCCTGCTTGTGCAAAACCAGGGGTTGCGACCTTCCCTGGGGTTCAGGCACAAGGACAGGATGCGTGAGAATAAAGTTGCCTCTGTTTGCAGTGATACCATAGCTAATAGCACCAAGACCAACACTTAAAACATGCCTAATTTGAGGGCAGGGAGGATCTGGGTTTGTTTTTCTTGACTGAACTAGAAAGTTCATCTTTAAATCTGTTCAGCTTCAAGCATGTGAGCTTTTGGCCTCCTTTAAACAGGGGAAATACCATTCCGTTTCTGAAAAGAAAAAAAAAATAGCACATGGAAGAACAGTTCTGCAGTCAGTAAAAGTTTGGCTAACAAAAGGACTCCAGAGTCACGTAAAGAACATTTAATCCATGGATTATAGGCTCGCACCTGGCAGAAACGCATGTGTAAATACAGGCGTGCAGAGCATCTACACCCTGAGCTAAGGCAGAGGGGAGTTCTGTAGCTAGGAGAGAGAAAAAAGGATTCTTACTACTAATTTTCATAGTTAAATATTTCTCACTCGCACTCACACATACGCAGGCTGTTCCCAGAGAGCTCAGCCTTGGGAAGGATAAAGGAAAGGGCTCAGTTCGGTCTGGGCTGGTGCTGGGTAGCTCCTCTTCTGTTTGCAGTGGTTGTGCAGCAAACTCTTTTAGTTGCAGGCAGAGTTTTTACTGCATTAATTATCCTGTGAGTCACTGGGCAATGGACAGTAACTTGGCTCTCCCAGTTGTTAGAAGGGTGTAATTCAGCTCTAATGCAGCGGGTTGTCGAACACGGCATCTGGCAAGATGGAAACTTTCAGTTTCTTTTCAGGCCAGCTGTACTCCTTTGGAAGTTTAAACTGCAAGACAGTAAAGAGAACCAGGCAATGTATATCACTGCAACCTGCACAGAACAAACAAACCCAGTGCAAAGGCAGGCAGCCCCGTGTTATTATTATTTTTTAAAACAAGAGGCCACTAAGAAAACATTTCCCCATCAGTGTGTTTTGGACAGCAGTGGACATTAGATAATGCAGCCTCTGCCTCAGCTGCCAAAGTAAAGCTCTGAGCTTTCAGCCCAAGCACTGTTTATTTCATCAGATGGATTCTGGAGGGTTTCTGCCCCCATCACCCTTTCCCCTCCCAACCTCTCTGAAAAGTCATAGCAGAACTATCTCCCCTCCTACCTGATCATATCCCTTTCCTTGCACCTACAACAGCCGCCATCTGCTTTAAAGGGAGAGTTAGGGCAGCTTTCAAGCTCTTGTTGGTACAGGGTGGGATGTGAGCTAGCATGGCCTTGCTGGGTGACAGGCTTGTAAACGGCCGTCACCTCTGGGTGGGCAAACCCTGGCTGGGGAGTGCCTGAACAGCACTTCTGCTCCAGCCCTACCCACCTCTGGTACAAAGGCTTCTCAGGGTGCTGTACAATGCCTCATATTCACACAGGCACTCAGCTGCTCAGGCTGTTTTGCAAACATTGATTGAAGCAGTCAGAACGGAGACTTTTTTGCCCCAGTCTGGTTTGCACAGCACTGTCTCTGGCCAGTGTTTCCCAAACAAGGCGAGTGCACTGGTCCCATCCTGATATCGCTCCAGGGCATCCTGCCTTAGGCTGGGAAGTCACTCCACCATTTCTGATCCCAAACACAACCACGCAGGGACAGAGCTCCAAGGGGTCTTACCACCAACTCTTCTCACAGCTGCGTCTGACCAGGGCCCATACACTCACAGAGACCTCAAAACCAGCTCTGTGGGAAGTGGGGGGTGTCACCTCTTAGGCTACAAATCTGCCCCATGCAGAGCTGGATGGCAACCAGTTCTGCACAGGCATTTCATGCAATCCCAGTGTACAGCCTGAGGGTCCAAAGCATGTGGGTGACAGCTCAGGAAGCCAGTCTGCAGGATCTGCTATACCCACTGACACCACGATAGCCCCTGACACCCCAGAAGGACTCCCAGGAATGAATCTTACCGGGATCCCACACCACCAGTAACAACCTGACCTGGAGGCAGCTCATCCAGAACAGTTACAGATACAGTCGTCCTCTCCTAGGAAAGTCCTCAGACCAAGGCCATCAATGCCATAAGCTTCCCAGGGCCTACGTGAATCAGAGCTGGTGCTAGGGGGCACTGACCTGGGAATCATTAATCCTTACCTAATGACTTGTCTTTCTTCCCATAAGTGCCCAGTTTCTGAAGGACACTAATGCATGCCCAGTGGCAGGTTCCTGCTAAAGGAAATCCCCTCCAGCTTTCTGCTCCACAGCAAGGGTGTCTCTAACACGAATTTGCTCCCAACCTTGCTCCATTTGCAGCTGTGTGTAAGGATAACCATCAGTTGGTACCTACCAACCTGAGTATGCCAGGCTGGTGGTTCAGAGTCAGAGCCATGATCTAGGGGCATGGAAGAAGGGTCCTTCAGGATAGTGGCTACCATAAACTTCCACTCTTTCTCTTCTAGGAAACATAAACAGCCCAAGACCCACTTAGGGCTGTTTTGTTTTTAAACTCAAGCCCTCACACTGAGGGGCTTCTCCTGAGTTCAGTTCTAGGGTATGTGAAAAACATGCTAAAGATACTCAGATCATTTAACTTCACTTAACACAGGTGGCTCTTTATGCACCAAAGGGAAGATTCTCATCGCAGTGCTTCATTCTACCACAGGAACATCATCAGCAACAGCCAGGGCTGCTGAGGAACGCCTTTGGTTGGCCCAACCCGGGGTCCTGCAAGTTACAAATCCTTGGAGGAATCTGGATGGTGAAAGCTCACATTTCATCTCAAGTATTTTCCTTTTCATAAACAGGAGTGGCTCCAAAGCAATCCTCTTGGAGAAGTCATCCTTTGCATTTGTTTGTTTTCCACTTTTTAATACAGCAAAGTCACAGGAACTCAGAACCGAATGCCAGGTTGCTGTGCCAGGAGCTGCCATGCTCATTGCCTCTGCTTCTCAGTGGAGAGTGAAGGAACAAGAGCAGTCCAAAGCCTTAACTAAAGGGCCTTCAAACCAAAGTGCTCCTGGGCTTCTATGTCACTAGCAAAAATGAGCTCTGGATTAGGTTTAACTGGATAAAAGCTGGCCTGAAAGTCACTGCACAGCCAGCAGCGTGCTCTCCTCACTCACACAGTGAAGAATACCCTGGCATTAAATCAACTTTGGATTAAACAATTAGAGCCCTGAGATTTTCATGGGGGGAATGGAGCAGGGTGAGGGATGGGAGGCTGCTCTACAAACCAAGCGAAGTTTCTTTAGAGTCTGCAGGGAGCTGTAAAAAATGGGATTAAAAATATTACATGTCATTTCTGCCACTGCTCTTTGAAGTCAAGCAGAGTATTTATATGGCATGCATGGGAGACAGGGTGTTAAATGTTCCCCAGGAAGAGATCACATGGCAGAGAGAAGTTTAGTACCGCACGGCAAAGCTTTGTAAAGCTCTCCTGGCTGCTGCTATGAGGCTTCCAGGCTGGTGATGGTCCTCTTCTTCACTTGGCAAGTGAAGGCCAAGCAGCAGATGTGAAACCCCCCCTCCCTGTTCCCCAAGCCCCAGAAAGGAGGCCCCTACCACAGCTGCTCAGCAATAAAAGTACTACCACCACTTTCAGCCTTTCTCAAAACAGGGAAGGTGATGTGCCTGGTGCTCCTGTGGAAGACACTATGCATGGCATGAAGGAAGCCCCTCCACCTGGCTCAGGGGCTGCACCACCTTGATTTGGGGTGCTCACATACCACGTTGGGAAAGATGCTGGTGGAAAGGAAATGCAGAGTCTCCCTTAATACCCATCCCTGCCCTGCATTTCTTGCAACCCCTTCTCTCAGTGCCTTAGGTCACAGCAGATGTGAAGGTTTAGCAAGGCCTCATGTCTGCGATGCAGGCTACAGCCTGTGAGCAGAGGGGAGGATCAAAGGCAAGCTGCAGGATGGGCTAAGCTCTCTGGAACAGTACATGGGAGATATGGGAATGACGTAGCCTTACTTCCTCTGGAGAATTCAGATCTTCTAAATCTTCCAGCATTCTCTCTACGAACTCTTCGGTCAATAGGATCTGCAAAGGAAATAGAGTAGTTTACGCCTTTACACTCCTAGTTTTAGCTAATGGCCAAGAAACTGAATGACTTCTGCAGAGAGCAGACTGTACCAGCTCACTCCTTCCTTTATGTCCTTCTTTCCTGCAATGCAAGGGTTTGAGGGCAAGGAGCTCCTAACTTTGCTTCCCACCCCAACCACTGAAAGAAAAAAAGTTAAAATTATACATCAGTCTTTCTTTGACCCTCAATTATCTTTTTCAGTCTAAAATTAGAGGCTCAGCTTTAGACATAGGGAGTGGGGAAGAAGGAAAAGGGGTCAGGATAACAACTGCTGGAGAGACAGTGGGAGACAGCCACTTTCATCTGATCCATTGAAGTTAAGCTCAGTTTAATCAAAAAACAGCAGCACAGGGACCCATACAGAGCTGATGCTCTGGGCACAGGGAGGGCTATGACCCGAGTGCAGCACATCATTCAGAGGAACCAGATGCTGGGTACAGGAGGTGGTCCAGAGGTGCCCACACCAGGCACCTCCGCATTGTATCACACGTGCCTGTGCTGGGAAAGCTTTTGGCTCATCTCAAGGCCAGGTTGGGATGCACAGAGCAACCCAGGAAAGCAGCTGAGGGCTACGACCCTGATCCCATGGAGCTCCCCAAGTCACACAAACCAGAGACACAGGGTGGAAAACCAGCCCCAGGAATTCAAGGGGAAGAACTCCCACCCTCTTACAAAAGCATGTGATAGCCAAAAGCAAACACATCCTGCCTCTCTTCACAACAGCCATAAAGGCCAGAGCTCCAGGCAGGCCAGCTGGCTTGGCACAGGAGCAGAGACAGCAGTGCAGGACCAGGCAAACATCCCCACACGGTGAGGGGGCCTTGCAGTGGCATTCCTGGGAGTTAGGTTGCACCAGTATCCAGCAGATTATTCCCATTTCAGCCTACAGGTTTGTTTCTCCCTTGCTGCTCCTCCTTTCCTTTCTTCACTCCACCCTTTCCTCTGTCTCTGGCATTGCTTTCCATCCTGCAGCAACCACCTCTCCAGTGCCCCTTTTCTTACTCTTCCCTTTCTCTGTTCTCTCCAGCAATGAACTCTGTGCTCCCTCCCATAGAAGGAACCACTCCAGCACCAAACACTGATGGAGCTATGTGCCCAGCCCCACTTCTTTCTGCTTTCCCCTCCAGCTCACATCTGGAAGAGGGGCAGCCACCACAGAGCCCACCAGCTCCTTGGTACCAGTAACACCAGTAAGGAGCAGGTGACCACCAGGATGCCATAGGCTGTTTGGCAAGTGAAAGCCTCTGGGTTCCATTTGGTCACACACTAGCAGGACTATTAGACAGAAAGAGAAAGGCAAGACTCAGGTGTCCCTTTCTTCCTTTGTTGGCAAGAGATCCAAAACCACCAAATCCAGATCCGAGAGCTATCAGGTGCCTGCAGTTCCATACCCTTCAACCTTGCCACCCTGCTGCCACTGCTCACAGATTTCCCAGGGGATGAGGGTACTGCACCTCCCCTTTCCACTACATTCCTTTCTTTGCCTAGCTTCAAGCAGGCTCCAGGCCAGGGCTTATGACCGAGCTGCTCAGGATGCAGGCATCTCCATCAGGCCTTTCTGATCACACCTCAAGCCTGAAAAAAACCTGCTTTAGCTAGGAGCCAGGAGCTTGCTGCTTTGGACAGGACTCTGCAACCTGGCACCAACCGCAGACTGGCAAGCTGAGGAACATTGCACTAAAACACACAGTACCACCGCAAACTGCTGCAGTCTCCTTGCAGGAGCCTGTAACTATTCTGCCTGTTGAACTGGAGACACCCGTTTGTTGACTGTTTGCAGGAGAAGGAAGCTGCCTGTCTGTGTTGGAGGCAGGAGGGCAACCTGATCGCTCAGCTCACAAGGAAGAGCTGGGTGGGGAGCCGGGGCTCTGTGCGGAGCAGATCGCTTTCTGCAGAGGTGCAGCCTGCAATGGGGTGAGGGAATGAAAACAATTTGGCAGACATCAAAATCTACAGAACAGCCGGAAAAAGGAGGAGGAATTGGTATTCGCAGCAATCAAGGAAAGCAGCAAGGAGGAAATGAATATTCAGCCGTCCACGGATGAGCAAAAATGCCAGAGGTTGGGATGGGTGAGAGAGCAGCAATGAAGAGCCGTGGCTTTGGCAGGGGGAAAAGAAGACAAGCGCAGCAGGAAGACCCCTGGGTGCTCCCGAGGTGCCAGAGGCGGGAGAGAAATGGGAACCACGTGTGCAAGGCAGCCAGCTGCTCCGAGGCTGGAGGCAAAATAAGACAGGGTATGCGGCAGTAAACAGCAAAGGGTGGAGAGAGTGAAGGGGGAGATAGGTCAGTCCAGGCTAAACCACAGCCTCCCAGAGTAAGGACAAAGCTAGGTGGAGCACTATGGCTAGCACTGACCTGGGGTGCAACCCCCTGTGATGGCTGAGGCCATCTGCAGCTCACTGTCCCCTCTCAGTGAGTTTTGGCAATCCAGCTGAAAAGCAAAGCCCTAACCAGCCAAATTCCACTGATGCAGTGATCTGAACTGGCTCCCTGAAGGGTCTGACAAGGGCAGTGGGACTGGAGTCCACAGCTCAACTGTCTCGTGGACCGTGTTTATGAGATCAAAGCAATGGGGAAAGATTGCAGAGCTGTTCTGCAAGCCTGCATAGACAGTTAACTTTGGTGGAGGGCAGGCGTCACAGGCTGCAATGACAAACTGCTGCAGTGACATTCACAGTGTGTCACTCAGAGCCTGTCCTTAACAACAGGAGACAGGGAAAATAACACCCCAAACCCTACAGCCCCACGTTGCTGGGTAGAGCTCTCCTTCCTGGAGAAGGGAGTCTCTGAGGCATCGGTGCAACTGAACATACAAGCAGCCATGTCCCTCAGCTTAGGAAACTGGCTCTCCTGAGGATGCAGGGGGAAGGCACGTGTCTGCAGCACACCAACTGCTGAAGAGGGCTTTGAAGCAAGAGGTATTGTCATCCTGCCTTCACGTCTAGACAAGATTTCTCCTCTCAGAAGTAGCCCAATCAAAATGGCCCAGGAGCATTAAGGCCTGTGCTCATAGATCAGGCTGCCATCCCCACCTGCAATCAGCAAAACCACCTTCATGCTGGCGAGTCTTTGCTCCTAAGGAGAAGGATGAGAATAAATCCAATCCCATCTCTGCTTCCCTCACTCACAGTATTTCACGTTTCCAGCTCTTGTAGCATGCCTGCTCCTGCACAGTATGATACCCCATTACATTAACACACACACGTTATATGTGCATGATATTAAAGGTGACATTCCCAGCAAATAAACATGACAGACTGCCATTGCTCTAGGCACCTAATTTAATTTCCTCTGGGATTTAAACCTTAGAAGCTCAAATTAAACAAATAGGCCCTCTTCACTTTATATTTCAGACCTGAATCTAGAGTTTTCCTCCGATGCTGTTAACTGAGCTTATCAACAGGACACCGCACAGAGATCACAATGATGAGGCAGCTTATTCCCTTCCCAAAGGAAAACAGAGCCTCGCTGTTGTGCTGCAGCCATGGGAAAATGCAGTGCAATCTGGAAGGCAAGCGGAGCCATCCCATGTGCACTGAACAGGCCTCCTCTCCCATGAAATCTCCCGGCTGGTGCTGAGGAAGCAGAGGCACTCTCCCGAGTGGCAGCGGGCGCCCTGGGTGCCGCAGAGCTCACAGCGCTGTGTTTTCACAGCTCTGTGCAAACACTCCTGCCAGCCCAGCCTGCTGGAGCTGCTGACAGGGTGTAGCTCAGCCTTTCTAATGGCTGTTTGCAATATGAACAGGGAACGGCCTCGCCAGCCACCTGCAGGTATCTGAAACATCTGCGTCAGTGCTGCACGGTCCTGCTTGCACCAGGATGTCCCCGACCTGAACCAGAGAGGCCCAGACACGTGCTATCCCACTGCTAGCAGATCGAGATTCCATTTTCTGTGTGCTTTGTGGCTGCTAGTCATGCTATGGATGCTTGGGAGACGATGACTAGCCAACAGATAAGTCCCTGTTTCCTATCGCAGGTACCTACCGCATAACCAAGGTCCGGAGTTTGGGTTCTCACTCTTCACTAACAACTGCATGTGCCCAGACACGCTACAAAATACCAGGCTAGGCTGTCGGATTCAGGTGGATGTGTTCGGGGAACACATGGGCTATGTGCATGATGTCTCCCTCTCGTGGCAAGACTCACCTGAGCTTGCTTCTTACCTACAGGGCTTACCTACAGGTCAACTGAAGGAGCTTGTGTTGAAGCTTTTCATACCTTTGGATAGTTGAGGAACCTGTATCGTGACTTGTTACAGGTATGTGGCTGCAAGTGTATGAAAACAGGCAAGATCTGAAAACGTACACAAGGTCATGGGGCTCCAGGGCTGACTTTGAAAGCAAGTGGTGCTTAGTGAAACATTAGAGACTCTATAGTCAGCTTACAGGTACCACCCCACAGTTAACACCCCATCTCATACATGAGATTGTTGAAGTTCTCAGCTCAGGAAAGGCTGGCTGAGGCCAGAGGTCACACTCATGTTGAAAGCCTGGCACAGCTTTGATCAAGGAGGACCCTCAGAAGCTGAGCTAGGAATCAAGCTGCAGCTCTTTCCAGCTTCAGGAAACATGCTTTGTTCAGGGCAAAACAGAAGTGATTGGCCCAGTGACAATTAAGCAGGGGTGCTTTTACTGACAATACCCCATTTTCTTGCCTACCTAGAAACAAACCAAACAATCCCACACTTTGCCCTAGCACTTTGTTTGCATTAAGCATTGCCGCTTGCTTTTCTAGCAGATTTGTCAAAGAAAAGAAACCACATTTTATTAGTTCTGGACTTAGTACAGAGCTGGCTTATATGGCTCAGCCAGGTAAGGTGGGGACACACTGCAATAAACCCCTATATAAACCATGCCAACCCTTCCAAAGAAACTGTTCATCCATCCAGGTACTATGTCTGGAATGGGTGGAGCAGTTGTACCTTAAGCCACATGTCATCTGTTAGAGCTGGAAGTATCTAGCAGCTTTTAGGAGCCCTCTGCCCTGAAAATGTTTCGGCAGCCCAGTAAAAAGCAAAGTTAAAGTGTGTCAGCATTTTCCAATGAAATGAAACATTACCAAGAAAACCCCCTGATGAATCACGCTTTGTGCATCCCCCAGCCCATCCCTCTGCTCTCCCCTTCTTTCTTCGCACTGCTTTGCTTTGACTGCAAGCGGTTCAGGGCAGAGCTCTTGTCACATCACCTTTCCATGTCACACCCAGCCCTGACACTACCTGGAGAGGCCACCTTGCTGCCTGAATCCACCATAGCTCTCATTACAGCCTCAAAGGCACCAGTATTGCAATAAACACCTTTGATGGGGAATTCCACTGTTGCTCTTCCAAGAGATTCACAACCCTCCTTGTAAAGGAAAAACATCCACTCAGAGATGCCTCGGGGACCCTGTTGCTTCACACTGTGATGTTACAATCCATGAAGAGGAAGTATATGATGACGCTGACAGATTTTGACCTTGTGGGATCTCTCCATGACATTCCCAACTATGAGGCTGATTGCAAGGACCTGGGCTCCTCAGAGCCTAGCCTGACTGAGATCTGTCTTTCAGACAGGGTTGCTTTGAGTGAACACATAAAGTTTGGCTCAGATGGGGAAAGCACTGACAAAGCAGCCAAGGCTACAGGCAATACTAATTCTTTCAGAGTGAAAAAGCAAAGGAAGAACAGGCATTTCATGGAATTCTCCAAGTGGGTGGAAGAAAACCTACACAAACTTGCCAAAATGTAGTCTGAGCAGCAAGGGAGGGGCATTAGGTGGCAGGATAGTCAGTCGGCTTAGGAAGGATGAAAGAACTTGACTCACCCAAAACTAGCCTGGACAAAGCAGTAGAGAACATGCTGCAGGAGAGGTGATACAGGGAGGATCATGATGACCTAACGGGACATTTGTACCCTAGTGCAAGTTTCTCCCAGCACCTCATTCAGCAGTGATGAAGAACACATAGGGATAATGCAGTGAGGTTCTGGGGAAGATGATAAAGTGACTGGAAGAGTGTTGGCTTAGATTTCCTAGAACTGCTACAGAATTTTGGGGAAGCCACTCAAGAGATTCTGAAATGAGTTTTTCTTCGGGTAGACGCATCAAACTGCTTTGGAGAACAGCAGGGTGTAGTTATACACGACTTAAACCAGTTTGTGAATGTTGTCCGTAAACTCATCATGCTGGCATAACACATCTACTATAGTTTGGGGAGACAAAACTCAACCCCTGTCTCTTCATGAGAAGACCTGACCCAACTCCAACTTACAAGCGAGCACCTCAAGCACCAGAGTAGCTCCTTCAAACATTACTTAGAACCTCTACTGCTGCCATTATGCCAATGTGCGTAAATGATTTAACATGTGGTATAGCAGAGAGAAGAACCAGATGTGCTCATTTCCAGGGGAATATCTTAACTCTACCGGAACGGAGTCATTCTCTTGTGCTCTCTGTCTCTGTGACTAATTCAGTGTTTTATATGATGTGGAACAACTCCAATTGGACGAGCTGCGGCAGAACCAAAATACCCTGTAGTTGTGGTGTCCATAAAGCCAAGAAGTAGAAATGCGGGTTCAAATAAAAGGAAAGGAATAAAATATGAGTTTCTCATATCCTACGCAAGTGTTTTATCCCTCAAATATTGATTAGAGAAGGCAAAACTTCTAACAACTCCAGCTCTGTTCTGCAAAGTTAGATTATTTTTTTGCTGTTTTTATTGAAGAAAACTTTCTATTTCTGGTTTCCTTCAACACAAAAGGATTTTTTTTTTTCAGCTTTTGGTCTCTTTAAGGCTTTTGTTTCTGCAAGAAAAACTGAAAATATTTAAAGATTGGGCTCAGGCTGATCTTCTTCCCCAGATTTTTCACTTAGGTTGCCAAACCAAAAGAATGGATTGTCCCCCATGACCCTGCTCACACTAATCCCCCCCCACTGCCGAGACAGCACAGATAGTGCATGTTGATAGCTCCTGAATGCTGGATGCTTCCCACAGCCTCCATATACCTATCCTGCCTACAGGCACATTTAACATTTCCTATGAGAAGTTTGACCTTGCTGTCCTAAGCATCAACTTATTTTTCCATGCTGGATGCCTTTTCATTTTTCTTTTTTAAAGGCTTTTAGGGGAAGAGGACTCAAGTGATCTCAGCGAGGTATTTTGGAAAAAGTATTTTGTGACAGTACTAACAAATGTATGATCACTGTGTTGCAAAACAAGAGAACTACCCTTACAAGATTAGCCAGAAAGTACTCTGGAGGTCAAGAGAAAGTCTTCCTCCTGACCATGGAAATGCTTTGCCAAGTCAGAAGCCTCTGAAAGTCACTGTTGGTCCATCGCCTTTCAGAGATAAGCAGAAAAATGCTCTGAAGAGTCCTTCTTCATTGAGCATGTCCAAACCCAAGGCAGGTCTGCCCCAAACACAGGGAAGAGGTAGCTATGAAGCAGTTTTCCCTCTGATCATTCCTCTGTGTGAGGGATTCCTCTGAGTGGTGAGGGATTGCTATGGCACCAAGCACATCAGCACTAAAGGCAGGGAAACTCTCCAGCCCTCAGCATTTCTGCTGGAAGTCAGGCCGTGCGGAGGAGGAGGAGGAGAAGGAATTTGCCAACTTGAATGAAGGGGAGGAGAGGAAAGCAAAGATGGGCCAGGACAGGGGAAAGACAGAGACACAGAAAAACAGAATGGAGAGCAGATCAGAGGCCAAGGCTGGATGCAATTCAAACGGCAAGGAAACTGGAGGAGAACCCCATTTCCACAGCCTCAGCATCCACATGCTGCCTGCTGGATGTCGCGAACCTACTAGCATGGGAGGTGAACAGAGCGTGTCCTCCAGCAGTGGCTGGTGCCAGAGGATAATACCCACCATGGCTGAGAGCTGCTCAGCTCCCATGGAGACACAGACCTTGTGCTGAGAAGTGAAGGGTGCCAACTGCAAATGAACCATAGCCTCCATCTGCCAGATCATCCTGAAACTGAGTAAGTTACCTGGAAAAAAAGCCCCTCTAGACTCAGAGACCAGGGACATTGGGCATACAAAACTTTGGAAATGGCTGCACAGAGAGTGCCTGTGCCATGCTAATTTGGCTTCCGTGTATGTCTGCCTCACAAAACAAATCTGTAATCACAGGATCGCCTGCAGTTTTTCTCCCACAAGACCTGTGCCCTGCTCAGTCCTCAGGATGGCTGTGCTCACTGAATGCAGCATTAGTCATCATTTCTTTTCATTATCATTCAAGTTGCTTCCCTGCTCCCTCCTACTCTCTTCCCCTTTATTTAGTATGCTCCATCCAACTACTGCCAGCATGGATTACACTGGAAGTACCTAATCTTACTGTCCTTACCACTCTCACAGCCTCTGACGTGCTCAGCCTTACATTTCAGCGAGGCAGGGAAGCGCTCCTCTCCATGCAGCAGATGGGGGAGGGAGGCTGGAAGAAGCAAAGAGCCATAACAAAGTCACAGAGAAAATCTGCAAGAGCAGGGAGCCAAACACGGCTCTTGGACCCCCAGGCTGACCGCCTGCCCCACAGAGATCCCTTCTCCTGACCTGCAAGAACAAATTTTAATCTCTTCCTGAAATTGTTTCTGGTGTTCATCTGTGGAGCTGGAATGCTTGGCAAGCACGGAATTAATCTTCGCAGGATGACTGGAAGAAGGTTTTCCTGAACAGACATGGGAAAATAAGTGAAGAGAAACCTGGATCTGAATGTCTACTCCTTGTGGGCGCCTGTCTCAAGACTTGCAGGTTTCTGTTTTCCCACTCATCCCTGCAAGGCACAGGGGTATCCACAGAGGAATTCCTCCTGGCCTCCTGCTGTTGGGAACACAGGTCAGACCTCAGGTCTTGAGCTGAGCACCCAGAAAACACGGAATACAAACGCAGCTGCCACACAAGTACATTTGAGCTTAAGACTCTGGAAAAGCATTGAGAGGAACAGAGCAGTAGAGGCAGAACAGGATCCAGCTCTCCAGGGCAACATTTAAATACTTAACCATAAAACTATTGTGATTTTTCTGCAATTACCTGCCTCATTTACTACACACCTTTTAATTTTGACAAACAAACAAAGAGGAAGTCCTATAGGCAAGAGTATACCTTATTCCACACTCCTGATTCATGCTGCATCTCTGTGCACTGAATGAAGGAGACATGCTTTGTGAAAAATAGGTATGATCCATCCTTCAGTGAGATACAGCATCGAAATACACATGCAACAGAGGCAAGGCTGAAGTGCACAGACATTTCTTACATTCTGTGTGCTACATTTTGCAGTTAACAAGGAGTCTAACTCCAGGTTTGTTTTTACTGCACTGTATTGGCTCGTATGGCAGAGTCTGCAGCAGTATCTGATGCGTAATGTGTACGTTGCACATGATCAAAGACTTGAGTGTCATCTTCTTCCCTGGAACAATGACTGCCTAAAGCAGCAGGAGCAGAAGTTATCTAAAGGTAGGGTTAAACAAACCTCCTTCTCCCCTCTGGGGAGAGTAAGCAGTCCAGGTGAGCAAGGTAGGAGGGGAGAACAGTCTGCTTTGTGCTAGGCAGGCAGAGAGCTCCACATAAAAGCACAGGAGCTTTGCAGAAGCATGTCCTGACTCCCATCACTGGAGACTTAATGATGGTAATTCCCAAAGGATGATGCATGCTGACAGGCTTTGACACAAACTACCCCAGGATAATATTAATATGTATTAAAGGCTCAGGCAACTTTATTGGGACGGGCTTGATCAGAAACACATTTCAACAGACCTTTATCATCTGCCGGAACGTAAGTAAGGGAGGGAAGGAGAACACATGAACAACCTCACCTTGCTTTGGGTAGGTTTTAGAGACAAACAAGGTTGATCTGTAATATTAACTGCATGCTTGGCTCAACTCAAGACACCAGACCAAGAACTCTGGATGCTCTACCAGGAATATGAATGTCACCATGGGGTGGTTAATCTCAGAGTCTGGCTGCATAGTCAGTATCCTTAACCCTCCAACTTATGGCCTTTTGCTGTGCATCTGGAACATCCACCCCTTGGAAAGGAAAGGAGAGGAGAGGTGCTTAGGGAGGCAGTGTGGGGGCTCTGCTGTCACAGAACTGGGGGAAGGGGGAGTGGAAGAAAGAACCACAGAAGCCTTTGATCATGTGTAATGTTAATGCAAGTGTTACACATCAGAGACTTTGCCAGGGTAACTAGCATATAAACAGGAGCCTAGTGTTAACGAGGAGAACTTCTTGAATATGTTTGTACATTTCTGAGTCAAAGCAATTTCCCTACTCAACAATACATGACACAGTGGAAGAAGTTCAGAAATAAACGAGCCTGACATGCTTAGACCTTTAATAGAATTTGGCTTATTAGAAGTAATTAAATGTTACTTAAATGAAAAAAAAAAAAAAAAAAAGAAAAAAAGTCCAAGTACTTGGGAAAGGTGCCAATTTGACAGCTCTGGAGAATGAAATAATCTAATCAGCCCCAGAGCATGGGCAGCAGCAGGACGGGCTTCCCTTGCTAACATGCCTTGAACGTGACCTGGAAAGGCTGTTGATAGAAATGGGGCGTACAATCTCCGTGGTCTAATGACTCCTGGCCTTTTCTGCTGAAACTGCTAAAACAGCCAAGTGCCAGCTGCGGTGGGGATACAGACACCTGTCCGGTGGGAATGGCGCTGGGACCTGCCAAACTCCTGTCATCCGCTAGCCCTCCACTGCAGCACAGTGACTTTCAGCTCATTGCTCAGCCTGGGAGCAGGGGCTGACTGCAGCAGCCCTATGGCCTGTCCCACCTTGGACATGCTCCACTCCAGCCCACGGCATGTAAACAGGAGGTACTGTGTTTAGTCTGCAGGTTTGGGCTTTCACTGCACCAAAGCTCAGCCTCAAGAGAAGGCAGTCGCTGGCTGCTGCAGAGCCAAGGTCAGGAGTTTTCAGGCTCTTATTTCGTCCCCAAGATAGGGGAAAAGTCCACAGGAGGAGATACTTGCCATCTCTCTTTCTCCCCATGGTCCCTCCATTTACTTGTCTTCGCAACAAGCCCCTGCACTGCAGTGATTTGCTCCCAGCCACCAGCTCTCCTTGGAGCTCATCACTGTGCCTGGGGTCCCAAGCAGGGGAGGAGGAGGAAAATCCTCTCTGGGCCTTGCTGTGAAAGCTTTGCAGGGCTTGCCAACTCGGCCAGCCCAGGCTGCAAGGGACTAAACCAAACACAGCTCGCTTCCTTGGAAATTTTATGCACCACAACTTCTTTTACTTCTGAAGAAAAGCCACATGAACCTCCCTCCTCTGCTCACAACGCCACAAGGGACTGCTGAGCACAGATGAAGCCTCACATTGCATATTAAGCCAAGAGCCTCAGACACCCCCACATGTATCTCGCACAACTGGGTGCTCCTGCAGTTGTCCTGTGCTGCTTTTAGCTTCCCTTCCTCCCCTACCCAGTCTGTCCTCCTTCATGCTCATCACAGGACAGGGCAGGAGCCAGCAGTGGAGCCAGTCACGTCAGATGAGAAGATCCAACACACTGACCTTGTGTAGGTGACATGCGAGGGAACTTGCTTTTCATTGCTGCTCAGAAGCCAGCAATTCTCCACCTTTCCCACCAACCTACTCCAAAAATCTGCCATAATTTTCCACCAAAGGAACAGACATGGAAGCAACCAGGCTCATAAGGGTTAACATGTCTGAATGGTGACCTGATCCTTGCCGTTATTCACAATTTAGAGGTTACCTGACTACTCTACACATCAATACATTGCAAGATGTGATGTAAATGCAAACAAACACTTATGTTTGGAGTTAACACAGTCACAAGATCCTGTGTATCATGTGTTGGCAAGCACAGGGACCAACAGCAAATGACCCACCCTTAAACCTGACCCTTTGCTGTTAATCATTAGAGGAGTGTTGCACTTTCCAGTCAGTACAATCAAAGCACGCAAGCTCTTTGAAAATCCCTACACACAACATGATTCTAGCCAAGATCAGCTCCTTTACAAGTCATATAGATTTCAAGGTATGATGTCCTCCAGACATATGAACAGGGGCACTGGAATGCCTTGAAAACAAGTCACTGGAAGGTTAATTGCAACACTGTAACGCTAAAACAAATTCCTGCCTTCAAAACAGAAGTGGAGGCAGGAATGCCACAATAACAATGAAGGCAGAGACTTAGTGCATGCATATAGTCCCGCAGAGATGGGCTTTTCAGCATAAACACATTCCTCAAAGCTTTTTTATTTTTGCAATATGTTCATAACCATGAAGAAATTCAAGGTCAGACTAGTGATACACCATCGTATCATTAGTGCATCACTGCTCCATAGGGCTGACCCTCAACATTAAGCAGATGGGGAGCTTCCAAGGGAAAATCTGTGATACAGAAAAACTGGGTGCAGAAAATGTGTGGGTGCTTACAAACCATGAGCTTTTGTCAAAGAATCCATTGGAAAGAGCTGAAACTGAAAGAAGCAGGGCTCTCTGTACTGCTCCCCTGCTAGTGATGATGTAAAACTGAGATCTTGGCTCTGCAGGATCACAGTCCCACAGCTTTCTAACTCTTCTGCCCTGGCTCCATTCTTGTTTAGGTCATTTCACTCTGCTTCCCCAAATTCCCTTCTGGAAGAAATCAAGAGTAAATACTGCCTGTAAAGTGTTCGCTGACTCCACAAAATGGACACTTGTATTCACAGACGATTTTTTAACTTTCCAGCCACTGCTCATCAATTTGAGTTCCATTAATATAAATAGTCAACAGTTCACCGTTATTTTTTGAGTCCATAATTACTCAAAATATTATGCAAGAGCTATGAGAGATGGTGCAGCAAAAAACACAGGTTTGTTACACTTTAAAACCACAGAAGCCCTTAGCAGGATCAGTTTTAGGACACACTAAAGGAGAAAGGGGGAGAAAAAGGAAAGAGGCTCTCTCACTTGTAACCAAGGTCCATGTGCTGCATAGGGGTGCTCTTCTGTAGCAAAGGCTCCTTCTACTCCCGTTGATACAAACGTGATTGCTGTATCCCCTGTAATACTTTTATATGTAAAGTGCCGTCCATGTAAGAGCCTTCCCCTGGGGAATAAAACATATGTATGTGAATTGAGAGGGTGTGAGCAGCAAACAACAGAACGATGAAGATCTGTACCTTCTGCCATCAGCATGGGAAACCTTTTTGAAGGCAGCAACTATTAATTTTTCTGCAATATATATGTATGATTTGCTCCACAAAGCAGGTCACAAGCTTCCTGCTGAAGCTGGGATTTCCCCTTTATCTCCTCCCTTAATCTCAGGGCCTTGTTACAGAACAAGAATACCTCTAAAGCCCAGTGCATGCCTATCACCATGATGAGGTGCTGATGTATGTAAGGGCAGGGGACTACCAGTCTTTCAGTAAGATGAAAACTGGAGAAGGGAATCCAGACTCTGTATCATGTGGGAATCTGAAGATGAATTTCTAAGCAGGCTTATCGGTGGGGCTAAACTTACCCACTGTGTCAATACTTACTAATCCATTGCCCTGGTGCTTTATAAACGTAACCTGTATTAAGCAAATGCCTAGAAAACATGCATGCCTGACTGTCAGAAGTATCACTTCCCCTTTTTTTTCCGTCAGTGCTTTCCACAGGGAAAGCTGTTGTTCTGGTATTTAGGCTCAGAGCATATGTGACACGCATGCATGGATTCCAGCATGCATGGCTTCCAACATGCAAGGGGGAAAACTTCAGGTAAGATACATTGTGCCCAACAGATCCCAGTTGCTTGATGAGTTACTGCTGGTCAGCTGAGACGTGGTAACTGATGAGACAGACCATTCACACAGTTGTGATGTAAAATAAAATATATTCATGTTAACTATCCCACTGGTTTCTCAACAGGCACAGGCAAGTGCACACCACCTGCTGATAACTCTGATACTACAGATATGTAACTCATTAAGCTGAAGTAACTCAGTCACCTACAATCATTTGTCTCAACCCCACATATGTTAAGGACTATGTTATCTGTCACAGGTGTTTTTAAAAATACGGCTGACTGAACTGTGGAAACTCAGAAAAGTCACTTGAAGTGGTATGCAGAGCCTGAACCTTCAAAAGACAATGTGCAGAATACACACGTGATGTTTTTGCTCCTTCTGTCATGTATGTGACATAATTTGTCTGAAAAACACACTTGCACGCATGAATTGACTGCAAACAGACTTTGAACAACCACTTGTGTCTGAGCCCATAAGCCAGAATTAACAACTTAAGGGATTTCTTTGACAGAGTATGTTAAGACATCCCTTCTTTATCACAGAGTTGCCAGCGTTACATTAATAAACCCCCCCATACTAACCCTGTCCCGTTTCAGCACTCAAAATACACTGGAGAACATAAAAAGAATGAGAAACAATCTTACCCTGATGAACGCACATGCAAAGAATCATCTGTTTCTAATGTGTTTTGGCAAAATATCTCAGCTCTGGCCTTTAAAGACCCATCGCATGCATGTCTGTATGGTGAAACAACGCCACAAGGCAAAAGCAGCATGTTAGCACAAGCTGAGGAGGAGGACAGCTTTGCTCACCTTAGACAGAGGGGAATGAGCGCTCCGGACTCCTGGTTAAATTTCAGGTGTACACTTTCCAGCTGTCTCGTGCGGATTAACTCATGAGGAATGATAGCTGCTGAGCTCTCGCTCTCTAAACTGTCCTTACGGCTTCTAAGAGAAGAGACAAAATGCACGTATTTAGGATCCCAGTGCTGTGTGCTTTCTGCTGTGTTTCACAGCGACTGTGTGAATGCTGAAGGACACAGGAGCAAACTGTACAAAGGCACATCTGAGTTTTCATCACTCCTACAGAGACACAGCCTCCGTCAGCCCCAACAGGCAGCTCTTCACTTTGATTTGATGACCTAGGATCTGAATTGGCGCACACACATGGTGCATCCCTTCCCACCATACAAGAACTAAAATTTCTGGGAAGAACTGGAGCAAACCTACGTTCTCCAAAACCCCTTAAAATGGCTTGGAAGAATCATCAGGTGTGCCCTCCCTCCTGCTTTTGCTTTATCTTCAGGATTTTTAGGAAGTGGCTTGCAGGACAGAGTTGTTCAGTCACTGGTGCATTTGCTTGAATATCTTTGAGGTCTGAGGCATCCCTAAGTCATTTCTTTGCACAGTTCAACCAAAAAGTTTTGAGAACCCTTCTCTTCCACCAACATCAAGTGCGACAGCCAAAAGGTGGACTCTACATGTGACAAGCAGGACATCTGAAGATTGTTTTCCCTTGTAAGCGGAGCTGCTTTAAGACAATACAGCTTTGCTTTCTTATTCGTTCATTTCTGCAAGACCAGCATATTGTGAAGGTGGGACTAAAGGTCATGCTGTTACATAACTAAGAACTTTGCCAGAAAGAATCCTCTAGATAATCCAATATCTCTAAATACTTGACCATAAACATTTTATATGTCCAAAGAGCATCAGCTTTGATGCTTGATAGTCCAGAACAAAGAAAAGGGGGGTTTACAATTTTTGCAGATGACAGACTGCTGTGATGTGTCTGACATGCGATGTATTTTTGCCACCCGGCGTTCCATGTGAACTTAATAGAGGTAAGACTTTGTTAAGATAGTTTTTGTAGCATAGAATCACCACAGGAGGACAGGGAAAGCAGAAGGAAACTGGGAGATGCCACACTGCAATGTATTTTCATCGCGTCAGACAGACAAAAAGCCAAACAAGGATATCAGGCTGTGGCTCCATTTGGGAACACTGGTAAACGTGGTCTTTCCTCCACCCACGAGGAATCACTTTAATGTACATCTGAAAATGGTCATAAAGAAGCAGCTTGACCCTCACAAGCTGACTTAAATCACACCTTTACTTGATTTTACATTCGGGTGCTGTCCCAGAATAACTCCCATCCACCAAATCCACATATAAAAGCAGACCAGCTTGCTGCTTCGCCAGGTCACTCAGACCTAGGTGAGCCTTTCACTCAGACTAAGCTAAACTCTGATATCTCACAGTGCTTTCCTGCAAATATTCTGCATGGCCAGGTCAGAAACATGAGGAGAAAAAATGAACCAGAGCAGCTCGTCTGCCTGCAAGACAAAACATGTCCCAGGTTCTCCCTTGGCAACGTACAAAAAAGCAATGTGGGCCCAGCAAGGACACAGTAAGTCAGGACACAGCTTATACACAGGGTGGGCTGATGGACTGACAGCAAGAGCGTCAAGTTTGGTGGCTTAACCCTGAAGCAAAGACACAACATGCTTTGTAGTCTATAGGTGGCACTTAAAGCTGTGTTTAATCTACTTTAGCAAACATTTTACAGCTCTTTGTAGGTGGGGTCTTCAAAGAGTGCAGTGGGCCAGCATTTTACAGGCTGATTACCAGAGAAGTGCAGTTACAGTTGATTAATGATCAGTTGACCTTAAGCTAAGCTTTGCCTCAACTTCCTTATCAGATCTTAGATACACAGTGAGCTGTGGGAAAGTCAGCCTGTGGTCTACAGCTTCCAATCATTCATTTATCAACCCCTACCAAAGGGTCACCCATTAGCAACGCATGATTTTCAAGCAGGCCATAAGCTTGCACTCAAAGTTTGTGCACCCTGGAGCAGATCAGGAGCCTTACAGCAATATTATTGCTATAGACAAGAGACTGTGCCCTTGTCACCTGGACTGCTTAAAAGTGCTGGGCACATCCCCTTACAGCCTCCCAGGCAACTGCTGCTGCAGGTAGGTTTATGCTTCAGAAGGACAAACAGACACAGGACAGTTCCCCATGCCCCATGGCTCCAAACCTCCCTCAGCTGAAGGTGGGATTTTAGGTTCCCACCATGCTATCCAGTACAGCTGCCAGCACAATGGGGCTGCAGTCCAGAGGGGAAACAGCCTCCGGTTGCTAATGCAATAATAGGAATGACGACAATATTCTGGAGGCAAGGGGCAAAGCTTTCTAAGTCTTATTAAAACCAGCAAATGCTGTTTGTCATTACATGCTCAAGAGAAGATGTTGACTAATGTGTAACTATCAAACGGAACTGTCATGACTTCAAGGCTGTCAATAATTATGACTTCACATTAATAAGTAACCAGCCCTTCTGTCAAAAAGGTGAAGGAGTGAAGCAAAATAGCAGTTAATACTTTGAATGATATGAAAGTATTAATCCTTTCCACAAAACCTTCCCAAAATAGTCACGGTCTCTGTGTTTCTCACATAATTTCAGCTATTTAAATTAAAGGGTGAAGCTTCAATAGCAGAAACCAAATAACCATCTATCTAAGCTAAACCTTTCTATACAAGAGCTGTGTGTTGTGGACTGCATGTAACACATTCAAAAGGCCACAGTGCAATTACTTCCAGCTCTGGAATATGTTGCATGACACAGGGACTTGGCATGACCCCTTAAAATTCTCTTTTGGGCAATGCAAATCCTTCCAAAGGGCGATGGCCCAGATGAAGGGTCAGCAGGACTTCGAGACTGTTATTAATGAAATGCTCACGTCACAACACACATTGCCATCCACAGCTTGTAGTTTTCAGCCTCAGAAGAAAATGTAGAAAAAGTTCGCTTCCTAACACTAACATCCCTGGTTTTACAACTGTCAGTTACCCGTAAGCCTTCGCTTCCTCCACCCCATCACCAAATAAATCAGCACCAAAAGCCAGTGGAGTTTTACTTGTTATGACTAAGATCTAGCTGACTATCATGTAAAATGCTGCAAACTTTGTCTATTCCAGATTTAATATTTCATCCAACCCACACAAAATAATTCATGTTTCTCAGTGTCCAGAAAAAACAAGTCTGGAAAAGCCAGGCTGCTGCATTAGGAAAGGCTGTAGATTTAAATGGAAGCAGCATGCCGGAAATGCCCCAGTTTAAGGACTGCACATCTCGTGTTTTGTGAAACTGGAGGGGAGTTGGAGAAGATTAAAGCGCATTTCCCTCTGATTGGGAGCTGGTGGGAGGTGTAAACGTGGGCAGTTGTCAGATTAATTCTTTAGATGATTACATTCTTTTTGTTTCTTTAAAGCTGTTTGTAGTTGGGTTTGATGTCTCCTGTTCTGGGCAAGTGTATTGCTGCAGTTACCAAGGTGACTTTAGCTGACTTTCAACTATTTTTTCCAGCTTAGGTTTCTACCAGTAGTCTGCTTCTGGGCAGAGGAGAGAGAGGGAGGAAATGAGGTTTGTTGGGTTTTTTTATTTATTTTTAAATCTCATGAATGCTGATTAACAGCCCATGAATTTAAACAAAGCCAAATCTAATTCTTCCCCCTCTTTCAAGACAGGGGCTGTCAAACCTTTGCAAAGGTGTCCAATATGGCCTGCAGCTTTCCCAGATCTCTGTCAACAGGGACAAAGGGCCTGAGGAGACTACATGTCCCAGTGTGCTGTGCTCCTTCTTAATGTGAGCCACACGCTAGAACCTGCAGCCTTCCAGGGGCCCTGTCTCTGTACTAAAGACGAGGGTGGCTGCAACCTCCTTAAGTTGATGGCAATTAGCAGCAGCCCATGGGGCTCCTGGAAAATTGCCAATGCAATCACTGGGTTGCACAAAGTTTGGATGTCCCCTTCTTCTAAGCCACGTTTATAACAACCTCTTCTCAAGCAACCACTGGCAGTTATTTTATGGGATTCAAGAATATCCAGGCTGATTGGATTAAGAAAGGTTTATTTATTCTTGCATTTGTGTTTTGCTTTATGATCAGAGTGTTTGATCTCATGGACCTGTCACAGAAGGAGGTCTCAGTTCCCTTCCAAGCTCTGTCACTGACATGGAGCATAATTTCACTGTATTTCCAAGTTACCCTCCCAGGTACCAAAGGACATACTGCTGGAAACTGGCTATAGCAAGGGCTCTTTGTAGGAGTGGGTGCTTACTGCACCACTAACCTGAGTCAGAGTCACTGCTCCTTGCTTTCTCAGTACAAACCCCAGCAAATGCAGTGCAAGCTTACACAGCTGGGAGAAAAAGGCTGAAACACTTGCCTTCCCCCCCCCCCCCCCCCAACTGCCTTTCTTTCTTTCCCAACCTCTTCACTCCCTAATGAAGATACAGTCAAAGATCACTTCAGTGCCGGCAATCTTCCAATGTCTTTCCCACAGTCTCCCCTGAAAGGGCAAACCAGCAGTTGTGGGAAAGAGCCCTAAGCATCTTGGCAAACAAAGTTACGGCAAATGTCACAGATGCACAGAGGCAAGTGAAGGAACGGGGAGGACACGGTTACACAGCTCCTGCTGCGGTCACATCGATACAAGGCTAGCTGGACTGTTCAGACCTGGATGCTTGTCACCCTGGTTAAACCAGACAGTGAAGATGTTCTGTGTGCATTTCCTAGCATGGAAGGGCTCCAAGGACAATGCCAGCAGCATCTTGCCACTCACACATCCCTTTGGAAAGCTGCATAGTAACTACTGTCAGTGCTTGCAGGAGGCCAAGACTGTTCCAGGGCTGCAACTGAGCAGGGACTGAGAGATTTAAGCTGTGCCACTGGCACCCTGCAGACTCATGAGCGAAGTTAAGCCTTTTACGTTTCAGGTTCCCTGTCTGTAAAACTGAGAAGTTTTTTCCACATAGAGATGTTGCGAGGATTAAATCAGTGTTTGCAAAGCACTTTTGGATTCTTAGATGGGGAAAGCTATGCAGAAGTGCAAATTATTGCATGGTGGCTGTTCTGCACTTCTTCTGACACTGGTTTTCCAGACATTTACTTTACTAGTTCGCAGGCTTGTCACCCAGCACTCAGGCTCATGCTGGGAGACACTCCCTAAAGTATACTGCCTCCCCCATTCAACATTCCTTACTTAAGCAAGACACCACTGAATGGCGTCTCGATGAGAGAGCATGCCTAAATAAGCAGGACTGGATTGGAAACTTACAGCTTAGTGGCTGCAGAATCAGAAAGTCTAGCCAGAACTGGATAGTTTCAGAGAATGCTGAAATGTTCCCCTTTATGTAAAAGTTTGCCTCCAAGAACTGAAGACAGGAAACCAGCTACACAGACAACAGCTCCCCTCCGCCCAAGGAAAGCAGTAAACAAAATCCAGTGCAACTGGGAGAAGCAAAGTGCAGACTGGCCTTGAAGCAAATCCTACATCTTGGTACTACTGTCAGAGCTCCCTCAGAAGTGCTGCTCAGATGGAGCTTGTTAATGTGCATTAACCTGGTGCTACTCACTGAAAGGAGACATCAGCATGCCCTATTTACCAAGTCAGAGGAACCGCATGGGCAGTGTACTCCCTTTCTGGAAGTGGTGCCTCTGTTACTCATGCTCTCCAAACCAGGCGCACCATGTGACAGTATGAGGTTTTCCCGGGAGCACTCCTGGAGTGACACAACGCCTTCTTCCCACAAGGGAACAGCAACATCCTGAGATGCTCAGGGTGCAGGGCACCAGAAGGTCACAGCCAGGACAGTTCTGCCAGCCCCACCTGCCGGAGGGTTGCTCCTTGCTCCCTTTGCCAGGAACCTGCCTTCGCTTCCGCACACAGCTGGAAGTTGTTCAGGGCTGGATGGAATTAGCAGATGGTCACAGAGCTACTGTATGTTCAGGTTTCCCTAGACTCAACCTGCCTTTCTGACTGGAAATTGAATGCAGATGGGATCTGAGGTCTCTGGGGCATTCAGTGTGGGTCCCTGGATAAACCACTGCAATGCATGGGGAGGACCAGTGCCCATACACTTATCTGGGAATCCCAAACAGAAATAGAGGAATGAAGTATGTTGAACCACACCACTTTATGCTTCTTGAGAAGGGGGAAAGCGATAAACAGCAGAGATACGCTGGAAAAGCCTCATCAAATTAACACAGCCTTGGGAGACCTTTTTCGAACACTCAAGCCTCACCTTCAGATACGAGGACACACACAGCCATTACTTGACTCCTGGCACAATGAAATGTAGCAATTACTGATAATTTTAGCCTCAGCATGTGCAGCAATGCAGTGTGCTACCTCTAGGTTTCTATTCCATGCCTCAGCTCACAGGAGCTGTAGAACGGTCTGAGTCAGCCAAGGGGCAGAAAAACATCACTTTCAGCAACATTGCGTGATCAAGGGGACCCTTGAGGGGTGGAAAAGGTCATGAATTCCCCTATCCTGACCCTGGCTCTCACTGCAACTGCGGCAAATTAACTGCTCTATCTTCCTCTACAAAGCGGAGATACTATTTGCCTACCTCACAGGAAAGCATAGGGATAATTACCAAGGACAACTAAAGACTTTGCTCCAGAACTTACTACATGAAGAAATTAAATACTGAATGAAGCAAGACTCCACAAGTGTCACTTAACTCTGACATCTGGAGCTTCCAGCCCAGTGAGGTCTTAGCAGCAGCAGCGCCTGGCTTAACATCTAAATGTTCCCCACTGGTAGGAGCTCGCTTTACCCAAGAGTGAATCTGTATGGTTCAGGCAACTGGAAGCTTTGCCTTTCTGTCTGTCTGAGCAGCACCTACTAAGGTGCTAAGGGGTCCTAAGAAATAAATAATGCACCACTGTAAAGTACATTCATATTCACACACACCTCATTTTTCCAAGCAGCAATCGAGAGTATTATGTTACCTATGGTCGAAATGATTAGTCATGTTTCCAAAGATTAATTTACATGTTCTTTTGTTTAATGTGTACAAACTGATTTAATGGCTGCTTATGAACTGAGCTAACAGTCACTTTGAGAAACAGATGTCTGATGCAGTTTTAAGCATTAAGACTGCTTTTATTCATATCCTTAGGAGAAAAAGGGCTACACAGTCTACAGTAATAACACTAATGAATCAAAGTACCACAGCTGCCCAACAGGGTTCTGACAGAAACCAGTTTCTTCTCAAAAGAAGTTTTTTTTTAGGGCTCTAGGACAGTGAACAACTAGTAGTATGCATGCTTTACATGTAAGTATGTGCTTTGCTGGGGCCAGAACACTGAATCAAGTCGTATCTGCACCCAAACAATGGGAGGCTTTTGCGTAAGTGCTGGAAACTGTAACTACACAAAGGCAGTGAAATCTGTATGGAAGTCAGATCCTCTACATTTTATACCAATAAATATTTGAGAGTTTGAGTGCTTCTGATACAATTTTGTGACACTGAATGCAGAACAGGTTGTCGGCTTTAAGCTCTGATAGATTATTGTGTGTGGGTGGTAGGGTTAGGATAAAAGAAAGGGAAGAAAGCTACTAGGAAAGTAGTTGGTGGTTGCAAATCTATGATAAACAAACAGCACATTCTTCTTCTGCACAATTCCATTAGAGTCTGTGTCAGACTTTAAGATCCTAATGTCATTTGGGTGCAAATTCAACAGCCTGGGGTTCTGCAGTGCTCCCTATGGCAAGTAGATTTGGGATTTGAAACAATTTGATGTTCCCCAACAGCATTGCTGTCAAGTTCCCAGGGAGCCTCTAACGCACTAGCTATTCACAGGACCCTTGCAATGAACCATGGGTTTGATATTTTATGGTCCGGTGTGTACAGTGAAGGATATGATTACACACAAGCCTGCTTCCCATCAGCCACCACCTCGTAATCGTTAACATATTTATCCTTGTGGTGCCTCAAGAAGATGACATTGTTATTAGTCCCATTTTATAGATTCAGAACTGAAGCTCAATAGCTAAATGACTTGCCTTTGATTACACAAGATTTACACTGAAGGACAGAACTGAGCTGTAGCCCTACCAGGCCCAAGCAAGGATTGCACCAGAAGGACTACATCTATGTGCAGAGCTGTCCTTCATCTCAGCTGCTTGCAAGTCTTATGAAATTACTGTATCTGCACTGGTTTTGTGCTTTTGTGTCTCATCCTTTGCCACTGCAGGTACCTGTAGGGAATATGATGTAGATACATTACTACATGCAAAAGCTAAACTCTTTAAGTTGCATCCCTCTGAGGCTGCTGGAGACAAGATTCTACAGATCATGCTCATGTACTTCATACCATGTTGAGCAACTTTGCTGAAACACATAAGACATGCTGAAACAGTGTATTACGAAAGGTTAAGACCTAGTAAGACCTTCCTCTTCTGCTTTATCTGTACCACATAGTGCTGGAAAAATGTGGTGACTGCTGAGTTTCAGCCACTAAGGATAATCATCAGGCCCGATTTAAGCACCAGTTAGAGTTTGTGAGTAAACACTGCTTTCCAGCACAAACCATCCCTCTCAGTATGCTCAATGCACTGAACAAGTCTCATTTTATCCGGTACATGAATTGTAGAAGACTAGCCACTACACAACTAGAAAAAGACCTTTTCCAAATTCCTCTCAAAGTAGTCACTAAGATGGAGGAAGAAAGTACTATGACACACTTACATTGAGAAGACCTCTTGGTACCATCATAGAATAGTTAGGGTTGGAAAGGACCTTAAGATCATCCAGTTTCAACCTCCCTGCCATAAGCAGGGACACCTCACACTAAACCATGCCACCCAAAGCTTCGTCCAACCTTGAACACTGCCAGGGATGGAGCACTCTCAACTTCCTTAAGCAACCCATTCCAGTGCCTCACCACAGTGAAGAATTTCTTCCTTATATCCAATCTAAACCTCCCCTGTTTAAGCTTTAACCCATTACCCCTTGTCCTGTCACTACA
>JBCJKH010057041.1:0-10614 GCA_039877255.1 Loriculus beryllinus | reverse complement strand
GCCCCGCCCCGCTTGCCCCGGCCGTGCCCAGCACGGTGGCGGGCGAGGGCAGGCGGGAGGGAGGCTGAGGAAGGCGGTGGGTCCGCGGCCCGCGGCTCTCGTGCGCCAAACCGGCCGGGAGCGGTTGGCCCAGGCGGGCCCCACGGGGTGGGGAAAAAAAGCGATGAAGAAGTAAATTGTTCTCCCGCAGTCGGGCAAAGGGATTTTTTTCTCTCCCGTCCCCATTTCACAGTAGTTTTCTTTCCAGCCTGCTTCAAAAAAATGGTACATTGGATGTCGCTATAGAGTATTTCACTGTTGGGTGTCAATACACGACCTTCGGCAGACCTCGGCTGGGCTGTGAGTACTAAAGCCGTGGCTTTTCAGTCCTCATGCCTACGCTGGGGCTTTTAGATCTATTTGAGACGTTTAATAAGCACAGCCCAGTTTGACGATGCTCAACTCACGAGCTCGTACTTTCTCGACTATTAAGCAATAAGATTGAAATTTTGGTTAATGCCGAGCATCACTTTCACGTATTATATTTCCATTCTAAGACATGCATGTGCACACATTTATAGTAATTTGGAAACCGCATTTACCAAAGACCTTGCACAAAGCGCGATGCACATGTTTGATTCCCTGTGTCATCACACGCAGTATCTTTGAAGGTAAGATAGGAATAACAAATAGCATGCTTCTTGGGAAAAGGATAAACAGGGTCTTTAAAATTATTCTGTGTTATCAGTTGAGAAATATTATATGAAATGTTTTGTGCCGCTCTTAAGTCCCTTTCAGCACATGCACTTCAGATGGAGCAGCCATCCCTGTACACCTTAGCAATTTTGTTGCTGTACCGTCATTCCCTAAATGGTCTCATAGGGAATATTGATCCTAGTACTGCTCATGCCATCTCAAAAAGAATAGTAGAATTGTCAGAGGGGATTGAGACAGGAACAGTAAGAATGACAACATGTATGGAAATACCTTATGTATGGAAATACCTTTTCTGTAAAGATGCAGAACAACTTTGTTTGCAAAAGGACGAATACAAATGTATAATTTAATTACTGGTATTTAAAAAGTGAGATAGGATATTCTCTTTGTCTCATAGGAGAATAACAAGGTAATAATGAAATTAAGTCAGCTGGAATACATAGCACTTCATTTCATGTAATTAGGAGTAGCACTAATAGAAATGAGCATTGATACCGGAATAACATCCAATAAGCCCCACAAGAACAGATGCTGTACTCAGCACTGTAAACATGTAATATTAAATACTAAGCTAGCTGAGAAGCATGCAGCATCTGTGGACTTCATGCCACAAGGTGCTGGGTGGTGTTGGGTGAAGCTGCCCAGGTGGGGCCAGTGTACAAAAAGGAGGGGAAGCTGGGCACTGCCACCGCATTGTGTGCTTTGGTTGGGGCTGGCAGCCACACGATTACGTAGCCCACAGATAAGAGTCTGTAAAGCCCAGGCAAATTACTGTCTTCCTGTGGATTCAGTGGCAAAGCTGCAGTTCAAAAGACTGCTACCCAAGCAAAGAATAGCACAGTCTTTCCCAAAAGAAATAAAAATGGAACAGTTGGGGGGCTAAAAGGATACTTTCTCTGTATCTGATGGATTTCCATGAATAATAATGAACATGCTGTTTCCATTTTGAAGGTGGCAGGAGGGGATGGAGGCCAAGCATAACTTAGTAATGAATGGTAAAAGTGGAAAAAGTCTTCTGTAAGTTGGCTTCCAAAGTGCTCTGAAAATGCTCTGTGTATCTTAGCTCACACCCAGCTTTCCAGTTTGTTTCCAGAACTCTGATGACAGAACTGATGTGCAGCAGCTATAAACCTGAAAAGGATTTGTAGTAATGACATACAAATAATTATGTCCAGTTCAATTTTAAAAGCTGCTTGTAGCAAAGCAGCATGCTTTAGAGCTCAGTATGGAAGCCTGAATGCTTTTCCTGCAGTAGGCCATTCTATACAGGACTGGTTGATGGGAAAGCTTTTTTGCCTGAAAGACTTTAGCTGAAGTCTTTCTCTTGCATCTTTCAAAAACATTGTCATGTAAGGAGGTAAGAAAGATCAGGGAGTTGGTCTGTGCCAGGCACATAAATTAGAAATACTGCTAACTTATGATAATCAGTAAGAAGATATACGGAAGTATGCAACTGGAGAAGTTTGCATGTGATATTTTATGTTCAAAGACCTGTGTATTTGTTTCCCTCTGAAAGAGAAGGTTTTAGTCTTCTAGTTGACTTACTTGTCTAACTTACTAGGTGACTTGGAGTAGCATTTAGCTTTGCTAAGAAGGAATTGGCTCTTGTTCTACGACATTTTAAATCTGGAAAAGAGTTGGTCTATTTTGGTCCCTAAAACAAATTTAGCCAGTAATGCTAGAATATAATAAGGTAGAGGAAACCATTCTGCTTTTTTCATTAGCCAGCACTTTAACATGCATATGCAAACACACACGCAGTGGAAGAATCCTAATATTAGTAAAGCAAGTTTCTATTTCCAGTATTTAAGTTGCATAATGAGAATGAAATAGTAACCAAATGCAATTCATTTAAAATGTAATTATTACTTTTAGTGATTAAAATACTAAACCACAAGAATGTCTTATCAGTTTATTCTCTCAGTTCAGTCCAAATAATTACTGGAAATGCTTCCCAAATAAACATAGCTATGCTGAGCTGCTCACACATTGCATGACCTGCCTTATCCTCTGGGATAACATTGCATATGTCCTGCAGGAAGCCATGTAAAATAGTAGCTTCCTTCTATTTTTATTTGAATGTGATTGAGCATTTGCGTCAATCAAAGTACCATGAAAAATTATTGTTAAGCTCAGGAAAACAGCAGCTTCTCAAAGTTGTTTGTAATACACAGGTATTTGTCTGGAAAATACTGTCTAACTTTATCTCATGAAAAATGTAATTTAGAATTTGAGTTTAAGTATTAGCATTTAATATGTCAGATGAGCATTATGCTCAGATTTTAACCTTTTCTACTTTGTATTGGAAGTCTCAGGGTAGATTTGAAGACTGTCATCAAGTCTCTTATCCTTTTCTCCTTTAAGCTAAGCAGTGCCATATCTTTCAATTCTTTCTTGAACATTACGTTTTCCAACCCTCTGATCATCGTTTTTCATTTTGGACAAATTTTCCCAGATTGTCTCTACAATTTCTGTCATGTCACACCAACCTACATCAAGTAATCCAGCTGAACGTATATCAGTAATAATGAAGTGGAAGAGATATTTGGGGTATCTTGGAGGCTATGTTCCTTGCTAATACTGTCACCCTTAGATGTGCCATCTTGGCAACAGCCAGATATTGTTGGCTTGTGGTGACCAGCTGTACTCCGTTCCATTCTTCTAAATACTTTTCATGCAGTCAGGCATTGCCATACACATGCTTACTTCTGCCAAACTGTATTTTCTTGCTGTTTAACCTTTTTCATTTCATCCTATACTTGCAATCAATTTCTCCAATTTCTCAAGATTGTTCTGAGTTTTATGCCTCTCCTCCAGCATGTACTTGGCGTTTCTGAGCTTAGTGCAAATATGCTGAAGGACACAGGTGTGGACAATGATTAGGTACAATGCAGGTAGATGAAATTGTGGGTGGACTTCTCAGCATCATTGCTGGTTTAGCTGGCTAGAGCTTTTGGTGCTGTGATGTGAGAAGCACCTCTTTAGTGAACATGCAGACACATCCCTGATATGAGTGGGGAGATCACGCCATGGCTGTACCACATGGGGCAACATCAAATGCAGTACGTTAACTGGGTTAAAAGGGCTACAATCTGACCACCCATGTAGTCCATTTCCAGTTGCATTCCACAGTTCCTTTTGGGCTTCTGACCCAGCTGCAAATTGAAGCTGCGATCAACCTGTTCTTTTTTTAACGTTTACATAGAGGTTGGCAGAGTTTACATAGAGTTAATAGGTAAGTAGGGATATTATGTAAGCCAGATTTCATTCCAGGTCCTTCTCAAGTACATAACAAATCCTTTCATTTTTATTTACATGATACATGTAGCAACTACTGGCTAGTTAATTGTTTTCAATTAGCAGTTGCTCTTATTATTACTTTTACTTGTAATTGTGATTTTGAAGTATTACTTTTGTACTACTGTACTACTTTCTGTACTACTTACAAATACTTATGAAGTCAAATTATAAATTCTGTTTTTTCCCTAACTGTGGTCATTGGGAGGAGACTCAGTGATGAACTGTATAAATCAAAGATGAATCAGACGTTTTTCCTGGGCATATCCTCACAATTAAGAACCATGCTGGAGTAAGTGCAGTAGCTTCACCCATGTCAGTGGATCCAGAATTTCATTTGATTCAATTCACAGCTTCAGTGTCTCTGCATTTTCAATTGACAGTTAGAAAGAATTGCCCTAGTGTGCAGTAGCTACAGGCATCGTTCCCATCACTTTGCAGCTCTATGTTGGTCTTTTTTTATTTCATGTTTCTTAAGCATAATACTGCTTCACTTGAGACTTTGCAGCAGAGAAATTCTGTAACTGCAGAAGAGAGCAGGGTACATATGCAAGTCTGTTGAGGATCTGACCAGCGTTGGCACAGTGGACAACAGGATATACAGCTCAATGTTTTCTGCTGTGAGTATTTGCATAACATAGCCTGCCAGGAATGGAACAGGGGGAGAATACTCTTGTGGGGAAAACCAAGAAGTAAATCCACAGCAGTATGAAATACAATACACGACGATCTTGTCATGTTTTCCTAATAAAAGGCTATGGAGTCTCACCCAGCAGTTCAGCATTGATGCAAGGTTTTAGAAAGACATGTCCCCGGGTATGCTGCTCACATAGTTTTCTTTGCTTTTCTTTTGCTGCTGAATGTTTCTTCTGGTTTTGCTTTGCATTTATCTCTTTCTAGCAGAATGTATGGAGCCTACTATGTTTTTTTCAATACATGAAAAAGTCATCTGCTGTCCCATTTCTGTATCCATAGACCATAATTCTTTGTTAAGTATCTTACATACTAAGCTAACAATTGGAGTTTATGTAGACTCCTTATCATCACAAATTATTAGTATTGTTTCTCTTAGGAAAGCCTTTGGTTATTTGAGGTGTTTTGTTTTTTTTTTTCAGCACATTTTCCTAGTATTGATCTCTCTGAAACCACATAGAGGTGTTACTAGCAACAATGACTCCTACCAGCTATCCCTCATCCTGTACAATAAGAGTAACTTTTACCTACTCTTTGCTCTGAGAACGTGTGTCTGCTTGGGTCTTGTTTCTTTTCAGTCACTGCTTTTCAATTGTCTTCTTTTAAAGAACAACTTTGTCTTCTCTGTGTTAAAATCTAGTCCAGACTTCGCTTCGTGATCTTAGTTGGTCTCTTTAATGGCCTGCCCTTCTCATTATTTATCTTTCTATCATTCTTGTAATCTGCAGCTTTTTCCAGCAATAATTTTATATTTTTGTTTAGATCATTCAGAATGGTTTGGGTCCATTTAGTATTGACCACAGTGATATCATACATTGCAGGGGGTCTTACAAAAGAATGCTGTAAGGTTGTGAGCTAAAGCCTTACAGAAATCTTAGAGAAGTTTCCTTTATCAAAGTAATTCATAATCTCATGGGAAAATAGGAAGTTGGGTATTTTTTCTGACAAAACTAATTTTCTGTGCTGACTTGCATTACTTGTACTCTCATCCTTTAATTGTACACTGATTTCTTCCTGTACCAGCCTCTCCATCAGTTTTCCTGACATTGCTGCCAGCCAAAATGATCTGCAATTTCCTTATTAAATAATGGAATAGTGCTTGCTTATCCTCTGTCTTCAGAAACTTGTCTGGGATTTGTGGACATGTTTTTCTTAGTTTGGTTCTTTTGAATTTTATCTTACTGAGTTGTAGGGTTAATACCTGTTAAACAGGTATTATTTTACTTCCTGATATTTTGGAATCTTAGTAGTGATCATATGAATTTCTGCTTTGATAGATCACATGCCGAATATCTTAGTGGGACAGAGCTGATTAATCTTTCTAGTACTGTTTGTTACTATCACTATGAAATCTTCATAATCCAGGATATAATATTCATAAAAGTGTATATGCAGTTTATTTCATTGTTTTTTATTTCACCATTATAAGCAAAGCTGTTGTTTAGTCGTTGCCCTGGAAACTCTGTGAAGCATCCTCTGTCTAAACATACACTGTCTAAGGTGCCCAGAAAATATATATCACAGTACAGTCCTGCTATAAATAGATACAAGTAATAAATCTGGCTAGTGCCAAAGTTTTAAAACATTTTATGAATTTAAAATTATGCTCTCACTGAAATTGTTTACTTATAGTAATAGAGGACTTGGTCTTGTCTAGACCCCAAAGTAATTAAACTGTTAAACATTTTCTACTGATCTATGTGGAAGACATTTTTGAAATATTAAGTGTTCTTTGACTCAGTTTGCACTGTACTTTACTGAATAAATTAACTCTTTCTGACTCATGAGGAGGAAACCTACTTTTGTAGAACTGTAATCTGATTTACTCATGAGAACAAGTATAACTGTTACTCTATATGCATGGCTGGTTCTGGAAAAATAATTATGAATTAAAATCTTCACTATACTTTTTAAATACCACAGCTGGGTCAGAACTTCTTTGTACTAGAAGCTGTACCACAGATATATCTCTTGCTTGGGTGGGTATATGTCATGGTTTAAGCCCAGCTGGTAACTCGGAACCATGCAGCCACTTGCTCAGTTCCCCCCTTCTTCCCTCCACTCCAGGAGAAATGGGGAGGAGAATCAAAAGAATGTAAACCCCACTGGCTGAGATAAGAAAAGTCCAGTAACTAAGGTATAACACAAAACCACTACTCCTACCACCAACAATAATGGTGATAAGGGAAATAACAAGGGGAGAGAATATAAAACTAAAAGGTGAAAAGGAAAAGAAAACAATAAACACAAATGATGCACAATACAATTGCTCACCACCCGCTGACTGATACCCAGCCCAACCCAAGCAGCAATCTGGGCCTTCTGGGTGACTCCCCCCAGTTTCTATACTGGGCATGATGTGCTGTGGTATAGAATACCCCTTTGGCTAGTTTGGATCAGGTGTCCTGTCTCTGCTTCCTCCCGGCTTCTTGTGCTCCTCCTCACTGGCAGAGCATGAGACTGAAAAGTCCTGGATCGGGGTAAGCATTACTTAGCAACAACTAAAACATCAGTGTGTTATCAGCATTGTTCTCAGAGTAAAGTAAAAAATGCAGCTCTGCACCGGCTACTAAGAAGGAGAAAAATTACTGCTATTGCTGAACACAGGGCACTAAGGCAATTTATATTCTTATTGAAATTTATTTTATGTCAGCACACCTGTTTAACTAGCCTATCCAAGGATGGCCTTATATAGTGATCATTCCAGCTTGCCTTGTGGGCGGCAGGTTTCTAAATAATGAATTTGCATTTGATTATCCTGACCTGGGAGAGAAAGAGTGTCATCCAGTTTTTCATGGAGTTGATTTTGATCTTGCTGACTCTTCTGCCCAGGTTTCCACAGCAAAATAGTTTAAAGTTTTTAAAAGGAGTGGGAGGGGCTGGTGTGGAGGAGGGAGGTGAAGTTATATGCATGTCTTGGTTTCTGTGTTGCCGTTGTTAAATGTGCTTCTGTAATACACAACTGGAGCTTGGTTAAAAGCTGTTACTGTTGGGATGGCTCAGATCCACCATCTTGGGCTGCAGAAGTGGCAAGGATACTAGATTTCAGCTGTGCATACATACTGTGTATGAGCCCAGGGCTTATCCCTTTAACTGTGTGGTGAAACACCAGCGTCTTGAAAAGGAGAAGCTGGATAACTAACATGCACCTTGGAAAATCCCTCATGAGCTGTTGCTAAAAGATGATTTCAGTGTGGTACTAGAAGGGGTGAAACAGGAACATCCCTGATCTAGAGATGAGGGCTTATTGAATAATGAAGATGGGTCATGAGGCAAAATGGCTAAGATGCTTTCACATCATTCCTAAAGGAAAGAGATTAGCTTTTTATTGAAATGCAGTGTGCTAGCTTGGAAGAAACAGCTTGCATGGAAAGAGTGAGAAAAAGAAAGAAGATTAAAACAGATAGATAGAAAAAAGTGAGAGCCAGAGCAGGAAAAGAAGAAAACCTCCAAGTTTCTGTACATCATTTCAAGATGCGAAAATATGTTCTCCTCTCCCACCTGTGACAGGACAAGTGGTGATTGCTTGGAAAATATTTTCACGTTTGGCATTGTGAGAGCTAAATACAAGTTACCATATTGTTGTGAGCCAGATCATTCAGAGTGGTGGCACGTGGTACAGTTAATGGGATTTGACCCTTTGCACCAATGCTCTGATTTCAAAATCAGAAAAAAATAATCAGTAAATCAGTATTTTATTTTGCATATAATAGTCCTCCTCCCCCTCTCAACCCCCGCCCCAAACTGCATAACACTTCCTCTCTCTACACTGAGCTAGGAATCAAAAAGCTAAATCCTTTTTAGGAATTGCAATGAGAGCCTCATTTAATATAAACTGGCCAACTTGGAGCTACATTCTTTCCAAAGTTCTCTCTCGCTGTGTCTTATCCAAATGTGTGCGCCTGAAAGGGCTCTCTTTTAAAATACTCCTTAATGTTTATAATTGGGGTTTGAAGGGCTAAAGAAGATGATTCATGCACAACAGTTTGTGGGGAAACAGGTGATATGGGGAGTGTTAAATGAGGCAGGCTATTCTTTTCCTTGGAGCTTGGTATGCTTTTTGGCAGAGTAATGACAAATACATTCTTGTTTATACTGGGCCTAGATTTCTAGCAGGCCTAGATTGCTGTGGGGCAACAGAAATCACTAGCAGTGATAGACAAACTAAACAAGAGACTTAAACCAGGGAATGAAGAGTTAAGAGTAAGACAGAGTTACATTTACTTACATTCAGTCAGCTCATGAGCAGGCACAGTTCTCGCAAATGGAAGTAGAGAGGGGATGGAAACAGGACTTTCTACTATGTACCTGATTACAGGGGCTTGAATTGATTCCATGCAGTAGTATATGTGAGTGTCTCCTAAGACCATATGACTTACTACAGGGAAAGCTATATACAGACATCACAAAAGTTTTCTGAGAGAAAAACTTAAAACCATTGGGAAAAGAAATAAAATCACACATTACCATGGAAGGGTAGAATGAAGTTGTGGATTGTTTATGTGTCTAATCCTACGAACTTAAAGAGACTCATTCCCCCTGAGTTAGCAGAAATCCCATTACTTGCTTAGGGAGGGGGATTAACATTTCTGTCATAGGTGTCACATCTTCCTCCTGGACAACAGTAGTAAGTTAAAGATTGGCCCTGCTGTGGGACTGAGATCCTGGCAGTGGGAAGAGAGAATGATCTCACCACTAGAATCCAGGAGCAGTTGTAGTCAGACAAGCTATGAATGGAAACTGAAGTGGTCTGCAACACCTGGTTGCTATTCATGCCTCCGCTTGACCATGGATAATGTGATCGCTCTGTGTTTGTAAACAGTAAAACGGGATTTGACTGAAACTAAGGGTAGCATCTGAGATCTCCAGAAGTACAAATCTGTCAAAGCTGCTAGTTCCTCCTTTCTCTTTCATTCCATCCTTTGTATTTTCAAGTCACCTGTAAGAGTATTGTTTTATCCCAGCCTTTTGGAATCATATTCCTTGACTGATTGGAGAATCAAAGCAGGCTGGTATGGCAGTGAAAAAAAACCCTGTCCTACAGGCAGCAGCATGTCAAGAGCACTGTGCATTCTCGCTCTGCTTTACAGAGGGCATGATGCCAGTACTTGGAATAATGTGCACTTGGCTTGACCTGCAGATTGTTGGAAGACTACTTTTTGACTGGATTAACTTTTGGATCAGGCTCCTTGTGACTAATTTTTGGCTTGAACTGTAGGATTGGGGTTCCTGGAAAATTAGGTTAGGGATCTGGACAGAAATTTTAAGACAAATATCAGACATCATTGTTTTCAAGACTGCCCTAGATTTAACAAACTAATCCAAATCTTCTGAACCCCTAGGAGACTTGATTGTGCATGTCTGCAGAAGTTTTGCATGGTCAAGGCAATGCCCTACAAAACGAGACTTAGGCTTATCAAACCTGTGCCTGTGCACATCTTTCTTCTAGGAACAAGTGTTTGGTTAAATCATATTTCTCACTGAAATAGCACGCAGATCTATCTGTGACTTGTTTCCTTCTTTACGATAGGTTTTGAAGCAGTCATGCACTGAGATTTTATATTTGGAGCCATCCAGTGTCTGCGTAGGAGGTGAGTTTCTATAATGTTAAAATAATATTTGATTATTATAACATGGATTTCCTGATAGGTAATACATGTGGAAGTTTTGTCCATGGAACCTGATGAAATCCATCCGTGGGTCCTGAAGGAGCTGGCAAATGAAGTTGCTAAGACACTGGCCATCATATTTAAAAAATCATGGCAGTCAGGTGAAGTTCCCGATAACTGGAAAAAGGGAAATATAACCCCAATTTTCAAGAAGGGGAAAATGGATGATCCAGGGAATTATGGACCAGTCAGTGTCACCTCTGTGCCTGGCAAAATCTTGGAGCAGATTCTCCTGGAAGGCATGCTAAGGCACATGAAA
>JBCJKH010057040.1:17411-28150 GCA_039877255.1 Loriculus beryllinus | reverse complement strand
AGTCTTCTGCCATGGGCAGGGACACATCCCACTAGACCAAGTTGATCCAAGCCGTGTCCAACCTGGCCTTGAACACTGCCAGGCATGGGGCAGCCACAGCTTCTCTGGGCAGCCTGTGCCAGAGCCTTACAACTCTCACAGTAAAGGATTTCTTCCTTATATTTAATCTAAATCTCCTGTCTGTCAGTTTAAAGCCATTCCCCCTTGCCCTATCACTACATGCCCTTGAAGAAGTGCCTCTTCAGATTTCTTGTAGGCCCCCCTTTATGCACTGCCATAAGGTCTCCCCTGAGCCTTCTCTTCTCCAGGCTGAACAGCCTGTCTTCATGGGAAAGGTGCACCCACCCCCTGATCATCTTCATGGCCTCCTCCTCTGGACTCACTCCAATAATAAATGTTTTTTTATAATTTTCTATTTATTTATCTTACATTTATTTTGTTTCTATTTCTATTTAATATTTTTATAATTAATCTTTTCTTCATTTGCTCATTATTGCATTCTTTTTGCATTGTGAATATAGAGGGAAATAAAATGGGTAATTCAGAGCAAATAGGTTCACGGCTTTCATTACCACCACTGTAATGAGCCTGATTTGAGTGAGTTTGTCATCATCCAGAGATTACCTTCTGGCTTTCATTATGCTAGGTAGCTATGTTTTAGGAACTGCTGCTCACATAGCAGGGTCTGAAGCTCAGCTGTGTCTATCCCACTTCAAGCTCTGAAATGTGCTGCTGGTACACCAGGAGGGGAGTTAACCTCACAAATATATAAAGCTTATTAATTCCTATTCCTATTAAAGTGGTATCCAGTTCCTGGTGCTCTTCATTTTGGTTTCTCCTTGCTGTCACAGAATGGTCCCTAATTTGCTATAGCCCTTACCCAGGCTGACTGCCCTGCATCAGGAAGGATGGATTTTTGCCATCTCTAGCTTTCTTAGAAAAAAGGTTGATTTATTTACTAGGGAAAATAATTATGTACTTTATATTTTGTCATCCAGTATGCCACTGAAATTGGAATGAGATTTCCTGAAATTCTCTCTGATAAGTGTCAGGAATGATTTCCCCTCCTGTGAGCTAGAAATCTGCCTCCGTACGAGTGGCTAAATGGCTAAACCTGCTTGTGCAGCGCTGCTGGAGAAGCGTTCACCAAGCAGGGGCTGACATACCTACCACAAAAACCGAGATAAACGGCCAACAGCGATCATAGCCCTGCTCTGTAAGCACAGAGCCCTGACTCCCAGCCAGCAAAGGAATACTGCTGTGCCCACAAAGGCCAGGCACAGACTGATTCATCAAACCCTGCCAGCCTTCTGTCCTGCTATGGGGTTAGCAGAGGTAGCAGTGGCCATGCTAGGCTGCTGTTTCCAGGCCAGTCACTTTCCCACTGAGAGCTGGGGAGTTGCAGGTGAGGTGAGTTAGTCTGACAAGGGCAGTTGCTTGCTCACAGCTACCATTTTTAGCAAGAACTGGGAACAGGCTGGCACGGCTTGAACAATTTGCTCATGGAGAGAGCTGTCCGGAGCATGCTGTAGGGCTGGATCAATCGATGTGGCAGGCCGGCAGATAGAGCTTGCTTGCCCTGGGAAAGGAGAGCAGCTAGAAGCTGGGCACATGAGTAGTTTTGACAGCAGCAAGCCTGTTTTTCATCTGCCATAGTGACCAGGAGCCACTTGAGAACACAGTGACTGTTCTGTGTTCTCACTCAGGCAACGCACCACGTCTGGAAAGCTCAGACCTGCAGTGGGAGCACAGAAGGTCTCATAAGATGCTGCAGGAATCACTAGAACTATTTGACTTCAAAGACGAGGCAGAAACTTTCTGTGCAAGCACATCAGCGGTATTTGATCTGGCTGTTTGTACTTAAGGAGAGGTACCAACCGGCAGTGCAGTATAGGGTTGCTGCCTCATACATTTAGAAAGTAACAGACCACCTTGGACAAATTGCTGCTGTTGCTGCTCAGTAACTGTGACTGGTCCCCACAGTTGCAGCTGCCCTTATTAAAATTCACCGGATGCCAACTCTGCCCATATTTTCGCATGTAAACAGCTGAATAGAGTTACTCATTCTGCTGGATTTTAGGCCTGAATGTTCAAATTGTGCTACAGGAAATTTTTCACCTGCGTGAGACCAATCCAAAAATAGGTCTTGGCAATGCTTGAGTCAGTTTAGTTGCTCTAGAGTGACCACATTAGGGTTAAAGCTAGCTATATTTCTTTTTTTAACTTTAACCAAAAGGAGCACTAAATATATAGTTTCAAAACTGACCCCAAATTCTCTAGGGTCCATTGTGGGCCCTGTTGCTTGTCTTTCTGACTGCTTGCAGTAGTAAGCAGACATGTCACAGCGCTGCATTTGGATCACTGAGATCACTGAGGTCTGAGACAGCAGCCACAATACCAGGTAATCATGCTCAGGACAATTTTCTAACTGTAGCTGAAATCTCTGCTCTAATTCTGGAGAGAGGACAGCAGTGGGGAACCTGAATTTTGAAAACAGTTTCCCACATTACGTGGTGTCATGGGAAATGGTGAGTGGGATGAGTGATGGACTGAGGTACCCTGTCTCCTTTCAGTGCAGTTATTGTCCACTGTTTGGCTAGTGAACGTGTGAGCTGTGCTTCTGTTTTCACAGTAATGGCAAACTGGAGAAACAAGGAATTGGAAACATCTGTGTTTGTGAAGTTTACTAGTTGCTCAGGAAGCTGAAGCTGCTTGCAGTAATGCAGGAAACAGAAATTCTGTTCATCACCCAAAGATAAAGATGTAAAGCACCCAATCCTCCATTTGCAGCACACCAAAACCTTGATCTGGTATGCTATCTCTAGAGGTGAAGTAGGAGAGGAAGATAAAATCTTAGTATAGTTGTTTTACTATATTTGTGCAATTTGAAATACTAGACACCCTGAAAAATTTTTAGTTTGACAGCACTGTGCTGACTACATGGGTTTATCTCCCTGTGGTACATTTCAAGTATCTCAGGCACTTTGACAGTGTGTCTGCAGGGTGTAAATGCCAATCAAAAAGGAGAATAGACAGTTTTAACTAAGCTAAGTATTGAGTATGCTTCTGTCCCTTCTCCTTAATCATGAACTGTTCAGCTAACACTTTTCAGGATGGTTCTGTTTTCTACGAAGTCAAAAACGTCTGATTCTTAACACTGCTTCATCGTTCACCTACAAATTATTCCCTTAACACCGCAGTTGCTGGTAGCATGTGATTGCTGCAGTTTTTAACTGATGAGGCTCTTGGCTTTTGTTTAATTTTTGCAAAGGTTTTTGATGTTCATGCCTGAAACAGTGAAACCTGAGGAACATGCCTGCTGAAGCCTAAACCACATGAAAATGAAGGATCATGTTAGCACGCACCTTTGACACTGCTCTTCTGCCTTTAAACAAAAAAAATGCCATAACCTTGTTTGCTCAGCATTTGCAGTTGTCATGTCCTGGTTTTGTGAGAGCTCTCGTGACCTTACAACAGATGAATGCAGACTCACTCCTCATGAAACACTTGTGTAAATATTCGTCTAGTTTAAATATTGAACAACAGAGGGCACCTTTCCTCCTTTCTAATAATGCAGCTATCTCCTCCCTCTTTTTCCTTTAAAACTCCTAAGTGACACTAAATCGTGAGAGCTCCTGAATGCCAATGTGTTCAATGGTGATTGTTTTTGCTAACAATGTGAATAAATACTACACAGAAGTATGGTAATGGTTTGATCATATTACAGCCAGTCATGCCTTTCTACCTCTGTAACTGCAAAGGGACTGGTAGCACTACACAGTCCAATAAAATATCAGTCATGCTGATAAAATATCAAAAGCACAGAAAATAAGATCCCATCACAAATGCAAGTAGCAGAAGCTGCTTCTCTAGAGAGCCAGCTAATGCAAACAGCACCGCAGCTTCAAGCTCCAGTAAACCTTAAATTAGCTGGATAGATGTTTGGCCATATGGGCAGAAGAGCAGAACCACCTCCTCCCTCCTTAAATCCAAGCCCCTAAAAATTACTTGCTGCAAACCAGTGATAATTTCCAAGGGTGGCACAAAGCACAGTGAGGTAGCTGGGAAAAACTAAGGCTTGCTGAGGCTTGTAATTAGCATAAGTGGGTTTGACAATGCAAGGGCATGCTGCTCTGAAGGAGCTAGGCAGGTTCCTGTCACCTGGATCATTGCATAAGGCTCGAAGTGCAGTGCATGCCCCACCGGTTTGCTTCCTGCTCCTTTCCCTGAGGCAGCAAGAGCAGGATCTACCATCCCAGCCCTGCAAGAGCTGCTGCTCTCATGGCATTTCCTTTCTTGTTCCCTTTTGGTTGTATTATGAGTCATGATAGGGAGAGTCATGTTTGTTTTGTATACAGAGGAGTGGAGGAACAGTGATGCAGGAGGAGGAGGGGTAAATTCTTTTGCGGAATACAAATTCCAGGCATTTATTAGGGATCAAACTATTGTTTAATCATGTAGCTTGTACACAGCTACATGATAAACTCAAATGTTATTAGTTAATAAGCAGTGAATTGCATGTAACTATTATGGTCCAGCCTGACCTGTTAGCTTGCAAGAAAATGCCCAATATGAAAAATACCTTAATGAAATCATATTAGGCCAAATTATCCGTGGCTTTAGGGATATGGAAGCAAAAGTACTATCTTTTACTATCTAAATTGAGGTAGTTGGGGAAAATGAACAAGCTTCCAGGGATTTTTGTGAAACATACTAGAAATTAATTTCAGTCCAAGGGCAGAAGCAGCATTGAACAGTCATGTACAAAGGAGAATTGATACATTGAGAGAGGGTGAGGACAATGAAAATTGTACTAGTCCCCTGTGCAAAGACTCTTCTATGCAGTCAGTTACACAGAAAGAAGTTAACTACACTTACCTGAGAAAGCAAAGATTGAAGAAAGCTAATGGGTAGAAAACAGCAGATTACTATAAGTAGACTAACTATAGTTACTAGCTGTAGTTGCATTAGGTACTCAAATGAACCTTCTCAGGCTGCTTTGAAACTATGGGCTAAATTTACCCTTCAGGAAAACAAATTTGCTTCTTCCCTGGAATGGTTTTGGATATATGCAGGTGTCAGCAAGAACACGGTCTGGGTCTTGCCATTTCAAACAGTAGGAGTTCGTAGGATATGAACTGAAAACAGTCCATGGGGAAAAATATTACACATGCTTATGCACCTTTCACAGCAACATCTGTCCAGTCTGAGGAGTGTCAGTTTATTTATCATTACACTCTTTAATTAGAGTTTATGATAGGCTATGAACGTGGATGCAAAGTACAAACCCCTTGCCCTGCAGGGAGCCAGTTTCAAGCTGTCCAACCCAGGTGTCCTGTTTTCTTTCTAATTACTGGGTAGATCTCCTTCATTAAGGGCAGTCCTTTTTCTTGATGCAAATTGCCATTGAAAGGGCTCCAATTACACAACCTGTGCTCAGACAGAGCAGGCATGGCCTGGATTTCAGCACACTTAGCTGCTTTCCACCAGCTGAGCATTTTGCCCACTGTTTTCCCCAGGCCCAGGTAGAAAATCAGCAAGTGTTCTGGCCAAGAAAGGCAGAGGATTCTTCAGCTACATTGTGAGTTATCCATAATGTTCTTCAAGCTGCAGTTTTCAGTCTTAGCTGCCTGAAGCCAGGTACTTAAATGACAGGGCACTGAATAGGAGCTGCAGGTGGCAAGTATATCTGAAAGTCAGGCTTTTAATTAAGTCTCTAAATATGAATTTCAATGCCTGCACTAGAAATTTTACTACAGATTATGTTCAGGTGTATTGTACAGCATGGCATGAGCTAAATCATTTATGAACAGCTCTAATAATAGATGGCTGAAAACCTAATTTCTTACATTAAGAAAGATGCTTCTATAGGAGTTAATTTCAGTGAATTTCTAAAATCATAATGAATTTCTGTAAGTGCTTGCAATTAAATCATAATATGTCTCGTTTGCAGTCTTGTGGGTGAGAAAATCACTCATCTTTGTTATGTTTTCTCCTTCAGCAGCTGTAGCGCTTGCAGGGTTACCACATTACTCAATTATAATCTTATAATTACATGTTAGAATATTAATAGAGTTTGTAATGGCTTTTTTCCTTTCTGTGCTAGGCTATCAAGAAATCTATTGATGAAAACCCACTATAATTTTCAGTTATTAAATGAGCATAATTGAGAAGGCAAGGCCAAAGAAAAGAGTTGTTAGCAGTTATCTCCACGTGGAGCTGTTATTTCCATGTACTTTGTAGCAACGGGGGGATTTCATGGAGAAGAACTGAAAGGACAAGAGTTTCCTTGCTGTATAAAAAGCTCAGGGATGTGCTGTTTCTGGAATCCTCTGTCTCCCCAAGACCTTGACAGGTAAAAGTAAAAGCTCTCTCACATCTAAGCAAGGCCGAAGAACAGCTGTAGAGAAGAAACCGTTCCATGTGTTATGGGATCAGTTCAGTATTTTCACCACCACTGAGTGTGTAACATTGAAGAACTGTGTAAATATAATAATTGTACTTACTGCAAAGCAGGTTATTAGGGCCAGATCGTTTGCTTACCTACCAGCCCATGACCTTTGATACTACTTTACCTGTAAAAATAAGAGGTAGGTAATTAAGATAAATTTAAATGCTGCAGTAATCAGTGTGGCAGCTAATTTTTAAGAGCTATAAATCATAGCCCCTTTGTTGACCATTTTGGCCAATTTACACAAAATTTGAGGAAGCGTAGGAACTTAAAAGCAGAAATCAGTTACTGGAGGGCACCTAAACTAACAAGAGGAAATTATTTTCAAAGAGCTAAGCAGGATACATCTCCTAGACAACCAGGTGAAAGAAATATTATTGCTCTCTCTCTCTTTTTCTATCCTAATAAATATTTAATTTACTTCAAGCTTCAGCAGGATTCATTAGAAAAAAACTATCAGAATACTCTCTGGTTTGCTTTCTTAAACATTAGGGTCCAAATGTATGCTTTGTCTTGGATGCAACAGTTTGAGTGTCATACCAGACAGGGTTCACAGGCTGATTTATTGGGCTCTATGGGACTGGAAATGCTGAGCTCGAGCACAGGGCCAGTGGTGTGCTGGGAAAACATTTCAGTGCCCCAAGTAGCTTTTTCCACCTTCCCGTATTATGGATTAAGTGCTGAAACACCTTTCTGCAGCTCCTTCTGCTCTTCCTGATGCTGTTATTCACCATGGCTGCCTGCTGATCCTTCCAGTGGCTGTGCATCCTGTGGGAGCTACTTTTCTAGCAGGGTCAGTGGCTGCCAACCCCTGCTGCTGCCTGCAGCTCAAGCTTCACAGAGTATTTGCCACACTCCTCTTTTTACCCCAATATTTATATGATCCAGCATGCTACAGCCTCAGGACCTGCCCATGCGATGGCACTGCAAATGCCCTGCTGAAAAAGTGGAGGCACTTAAGGTATGAAAAGATGTGAGGTTTAGCAGATGAGTACTCTTTGTCTGAGGCTTCATGTTGGCATTAGTTACTGATTTATTTCTATTATTTTCCAACACAAAAACATGCACTGTCATGAAGCACTTAAGATTTTTTTATCTGCAAGGCTTTCAAACTGGGATCTGCAAAGCTAGAAAGGCTTCAGTGTGTGCCTGACTTCATGTCCCAGTAAGCGGGAAAAACAGGCATCTCAGGCACATGTGCAAATCTCTGCAGGATTTGGGCCTCAATTCTCAGAGTTCTGGTAGTATCAGAGGAGCATGTAGCAAAGGAATACGATCAAAAAATGAGTATAAATGTGAAAAAGATGTAGTGTGATTACTTGCTGCATTTTTAATTATGCTGCAGGTAGGCAGGTCAATGAACAGCTCAGTTCTCAATGTTCAGCATCAGTAATGGTCACAAAAAGGCTGCTGTGTGTGCATATTTACTGCCATTCACCCTCACGGTTTCTTTAGTGTGGCATCACTGTTCATCCTGAAGGCATCCTAAAAGCCAGGCATTTGAAGATAATATCGGCTGGGGGTTTCCTCAGCTCGTTTCACACACACACCCGGTTCCAGTGTAAATATCTAACTTAGGTACTGCCAGCTGCGCAGTCCCAGCAGGACAGAAGGTAGCTTGTTTTACCTTGGAGGCAAACTGTGAAAAACATCGATTTTGTACTCTCAAGACTGATCTAGATACTTTTTTAATGAAAATGTTACCCGTGGGCTGTTTCACAGAGCAGAAAATGAATGTTAAAATATTGCTGTCGTACCAGTAAGGGATTTATATTCAAATTACCCCAGATAGATATGCAAAGTTGCAAATATTGCATGAAAAGCTGCCAAGGACTAATGCCCTATTTTTAGGAAGTTAAGCATAGAAATATGAATAAAATTGTGATTTGCATTTGAAATTCCCGAGAAAACAGAAGCTGTCTAAAAATGTAGGCCATAATTTAGGTGTCAAAAGTGCCACGAGCAACTGATGTGTTTTGCTATTTCATAGCAATCTGGAGGCATACAGCTCAGGTTTAGACCTTAATGATGAAGGTGTCCTTTTGATGAATTACATGGTAACCCCCTCAAAATTAACAGCATGCTGGAACTGTTTGTTAGTATAAACCACAATTTTTGTCCACTGCTCAGTACCTAATGGCTGTCTCCATCTTATTTTCAATCTCTGATCAGGCAGGTGGGAGGTTTTCTGCTCAAGGTGAGCAGGTAATGACATCTGTTGTGGCTGGAATCGCTAGTAAAAGGCAATTTCAGGCAGAAATCCTGCTAGCTACCTGGGAGCAGTTTAATGAAAGGGTATTTTTTTTTCCTGTTGGGAATGTACTTTTTCCTAAGTCTATGAATTCTTGCTCAGATTGGTGGAAAGAGTTCCAGGTTACAGTAACCAGTGAAATAAGATATTCGGCTATTCATAATCTGACCAATGTTAAAAGTTGTTTGTGAGTGGACCAGAATATCCTCTGCAGTGGTTGTGCTTGTTGTGCTCTGGCAGGAGAACCACAAAGCTAAAATGATTAGAAATGGAATTGCCCAGTTACTTCAGCAGTGAAGTCCTAAAGTCACCTTTGCCCAATGATCGCCAGGATGTATGTCTGCTCTGGTAGCCAGGGTCAGCCAGGTGGTTACTAGCTTGCATCATGGTCACCCTTTCCTCTCTTTACTGGATTAATCTTCTTTTACAGACCACTGCAGTAGATATTTGAGGCAGTATTTATTTCAGAGGGACGTTCCTTGCAATATTCTTCTCTGCTTTGAAGGTTAATAAATATCTAATCTTTTGTTTGCCAATGAGTCTATGCTGTGCCTGTGGTTCAGGCCTATTGACCTGCACTGGGGATTGATACTACATCACAACCTACATGTGTACCTTGAGTTTGTGGTAGCAGGATATACTTGCTTATGTCAGAGGCTGCTAGAGAGTAAATGATAACCTACTAATCTTGATTGTTTTCTGAAGGTATTAAGTAATAAAATATCAGGACCACAAGACAGCTTTAAGCTATGTAAATGTCTTGCTTTTCTTTCTATTGCTCTTAGCATATATAAAAAGGGGAAGTCAAGGTTTTTGAGATCTGGCATTTGGGATCTCAGCCACAACAAATAGTTAAGTTTCAAACCCAGAAACCTAACCCAAACTGTGTATAGTAAGAAGTAACACAAACACAGTGCTAGTGTATACAAGTTAAACCCTACGAAACTGGATTCCTCTCCTAATTAACCTTTACCTGACATGTAAAGCCTCACTGAAGTCTTTAAACTTGTTCCTCCCATTAAGTCAATATCAACTGGTTTATGATGCTGAGCTGGCTTCACCAGTTACGAAGACAATGTTTACTAAATTTCTTCTTTTGATGGGTTTATTTTAAATTATTTACCTTGTCACATTCCTGCAGATTAGAAACCTTTTGTCTGTGATTTTTTTTTTCGTTCTCTTTAAGGTCAACTAAGTAGAATTTCATGTGTCAGTGAAAGATTTAGCTCCATATTTTGCACTTCTCTGGAGGGATGCAAATACTTGTAGAGAAGGGATTGTGCACATGAGAATAAGAAAGGGAATTATGGTTATGCAGGCAGGATAAGATATACTGCACTTACCACAAGATAGGAGTGAACTTGGGCACTTGTAGAGAATCTGATGTTCTTTTAGTTTTCACACTACGATGTTCCTGCACCAGCCAAGGAGTGTAAACATAAAGGTTTAACAAAACTTAAAGAACCAAAGCTTTGAAAATTAATGCAGATTGACTTTGTTTTGTTCCTCCTCCTTCAGACAAGATCTAAAGGTGTGTAGTTAATGAATAGTTTTGATAAAACAATGTTAAATTGGCATTCCAAAGCTCTCATTGAGAGGTAAGCTGGTGTTAAGACGATAGCCATGGAAGGCAAGGTGGGCTCTGCCATAGCCAGCTGTGGGCATACCTTAGTCTGAAACAGCTGTGGAACTGATTAAGCCTTAAGTGGTTAAACAATATCACATACAGCATGAGGTTAGAGTGTGCACACTGGTGGTCACTGCAGAATAGCAGCTGTTGTGCACCTTGCTGAGGCCAGAGTTGCTCATGCTTTTCTCCAGGACAAACTGCATGCAAGAAGCAATGGCGAGGAGAGGATAAGCATCATTCTGTGGTGGAGCAACAAAGAGTGAGGGTTGAATTTAACATCTTTGTTGGTGACACGGACAGTGGGATTGAGTGCGCCCTCAGCAAGTTTGTGATGACACCAAGCTGTGTGGTTGGGTGGATAGGCTGGAGGGAAGGAATGCCATCCAGAGGGACCTTGACACGCTTGT
>JBCJKH010057040.1:0-16053 GCA_039877255.1 Loriculus beryllinus | reverse complement strand
CCACAGCTTCTCTGGGCACCCTGTGCCAGCGCCTCAGCACCCTCACAGGGAAGAATTTCTTCCTAATGTCTAATCTATATTAACAATCCACTGAATTATTTGTTCTGTAATGGAGAATGCTCAACATGTTTCCCTTTGATAAAATAATAAATGTGATGAAAGAAACGAAACATGGAAATATCGTTCTGCTCTGTCTGGGAGTAGTACATTTAACTGGCAATTACTCTAGCAATGTTTAACAACTTACTGAATAGGATGGAGAATTGCAAATTTGGAGCATATTTAATGTGCAGGAATGTGCAGGTTTTTATACGTTCAGTAGGAGGGTAAGGAGAAAAACCAGAAAAACCAGTTTAATATTTACTGTGGGCTCACTTAGGAAATTACTTTTGGAATACATTGTAATAAATGACTGGATAAATGCTTTTAGACACTTGGCTGGATGATGAGCTATCTGTTGAATGTCATGGTTTCCAAATAAGCAATGTGAAAGCTTACTCTTTAGGTGAAGTTGATATCTGTGAAGGACACTGTTCCCTCACAAATACCCATTGAAACAGACTATTTGAAGACAGTTTTGGTGACCAAGGAAGATCTTCAAAGAAATTTCAGCACCTTGAGGATTCTCTAAAATGATCTGAAATGCCGTTATCAGCAAGTTTTTTTTCACAAGAATCCTAGGAGATTTTAGAAAATACTGTGTTAGACCGGATGACTTGATCAATTGAACACTAAGCTGAGGCTCGGGTCACCCATGTTCTGCAGGAGATTTTCTTGCTGGATAACCAAGGGAAAGTTATTTTAGTAATCTGTTCTTCTGTGTTTGTAGACACCTTCTTTTGGAAATAATTTGATAACAAATAAGTTGAGTAATTATAGTATGATACAGCACAAATCATGCAGCTTATGCCACCACCTTTATTTCTGTTTATGACACAAATAACACCAGTCAATTGCTATATATCTCACTGTGATTCTCAATTACTTTCTATTAGTAAATATGCCCCTATAAAGAATTCTGCCTAGCTGTTCTAAAATAAGTATGACTTAGGTTACTGACATCTGTGTGAAGGACATTCATGCTCTGCAAATATCCAGTTTAACTAGATTATCTCCTCACTTCATCAAATCACTGTTTCGAGACTCTACAACATGTTCTGTTTTATGGTGATATGCCAGCATGCATCTGATCTCATCACATTCTGTTTCTGATGGGGAAATTATCTTACAAAACTAATATTACTCAGTCTTGGTTTTAATTTCTGTATGCTTGGAAAGGAAGAAAATCCTATGTGGTATTTCATCCTGTCAATGCTAATCTTTCTCCTCAGTGCTATATCTCTGAATAGCAGATGTGTGTTTTATTGCAGTGCTGGTCCTCTATAGCACAGCATAACGCTTTGGCAGGAGCAAACAATTTATTGTAATACAGTCAAATACAATCAAATGTTCCTTTTCCTGTGAAGCATGGTCAGATATTGATACTGCGTTAGCTAACATTTTAACATAGGAGAGGCTTAATAAGATACAGTATTACTCTTTCTAGGCTGTTTAATTAAGCTAAACAGTCACTGTGTATTGTACATTGGTTTTCTGCCAAGGGGAAGTAAATCTGTATCATATTAGTTTCACACACTAAGTGATGTTCTCCCCCCATCAGAGACTCTCTAGAAGAGCTGACACCACTGTCACATGAACTGCATAATACAGTCTGTGTTTGTATTACATTGGACTGTCTTGTAGCTCAGTATTCTCCACTAGCCTGAACAAGCTTTGTGTGCAGATGAGACATGTAACTGGAAAGCTACGTGTTGTATTTTACTGCCGAGGGTCCCTATTTGCCACTGAGGGCTAGAGAGCTAAGCATTCTGAACCCTGTCCTGCTAACAGAGCTCTGTTAGCTAAATTTAAATGCCAGGTCTACAGTGAGCCCTCACAATAGGTATAATAGTTGATTTTTATTTGATGTATACAGTTGCAGTTGCCCTCTTGTGCTTCCATAAAGAAGGTAAGATATAATGGTATATTTATAATTTATACTTACTAATTAAAGGAAATAAAGACTTCTAGAAAAGTTATTACAAAAGTAATAACTTCTTTTTAGTGGTAATAATTGCTCTTTTCACCATGCAGGAGAGAATTTTAGAAGGTTTTAAAAATATACATGAATGTACAGTGGTGGTAGAGGTTACAAAACAGATTTTGTAACAGGTCTTATATTACAGTTTCCAGTTAACAAATTATATATTATAAATATAGGTATTTATTGTTAATAACAGTGTAGGAGTATTTCGTTACAATCTCAAATGTTGTTCAGCATGCATGTACACTTTTGGCTTCATACAGTTCGCTTGGCAGCAGAAGAAGACACTTAGGGACTCCACTAGTTCAGCTGAGCATATAGGAGAGGCTGGAGAAAATACTGATTTTTAACTGTCAGGTGTTCACTGAAGGAGCAATTGAATTGAAAGGGGAAAGAAATAGATTTCTTTTAAGTTGTTAGACAGGAATCCAACAAACTCATTAAAATTAATACTACATCTCCCTCTATTGGATGTAAGATGAAATGAAGCAAAATTATCATCAGCCTGACTTGCTTTCCAGCAGCACACAAATTTCATCTAGCCATTTATATAGGAATAGCAGCTGATCATTATAATGATTTGGGGAGCTGAAATTAACTTGGAAATAAAAGCCAGAGTTGCTCTAATTTTGAAATGTTTGCTTCTTAGGTGTCAGATGCAAGTGGATCCATGAAAGTGTCCCTGGTAGCAGAGGAAAACCCCTTCTCCATGGCTATGCTTTTGTCTGAGGAATGTTTCATTTTGGACAATGGTGCTGCAAGGAAGATCTTTGTGTGGAAAGGTAAGAGATCACTTCTCTTGCAAATGCAGAAGCTACACAGATACATCTAAGGAGTTGACACAACACCCTGGGGACACTAGTAAGAATTTAATATTGGCTGGACACAGTACCTTGCACACAATTTTCCTTGGTGCAGGTGCAGTTCCTTGGTGGACACAGATTGCTCATTTGGGTAACAGCCTCCAGATCAAGTCTTGTCCAAGCAACCTGGTTATTTCTGAGGTATTTGTAAGTCTGGGTGCATAAGTGCTTATCTAAGTGGCAGTTACAAGGTAAACATCAAGAATTCTACAAATTCTATACACTGTCATCAAATCCCTATCTTCTGGGACAAAATCTGGACACATAAATTTTGATAGAGGGTAGATTCCATACATTGCTCCACAGAAGAGTGAAATTGCAAGATGAGTGTCTCAGGTATCAACTAAAAGCATAAGCTTGCACGTACTTTGATGCTTCTTTTTGTCTTGTGACTATTCCTCTGCAGTATCATCAATGCTTATAGGAGTGTCTGAGTTGCTTTGACTGAACATTTCCCAGGAGAATACTACTAACGAGGACTTAGGTCTGTACACCTTGCAGCTGGATTGTTGTGGTCCTGCCATTGCCTCCAGTGCTGAGTATCTCCCATTTTTCATCTGGGGCACTGTATTAGTTATTCTGTGGCATTTGCGTTTTCTTTTTACCATGTGAATAGCAAATAATTAATCGATGCATTGGTCAAACCGCTGGAGTCAGTCCAGGAAGCAGTGTAAGCATTTCTGTTGAAATTTCATTTGCAGTTAGGGAAGCATCCTTTAAAAGGGAGTATTTTGGGAGCATTATGCTCAGATGGCCTAATGTCTACCTGATCCCTTTATTCCTGGTTTTTACTCTCTACCTGACAGCTTCAAGAACTAAGCCAATAGGATCAGGCATAAAATAAATGAAATACTATTTAGGCCCTTTAAATATGAACCTATTTGCTCCTTCGTGCATCCTCACTGTGTTACTGTTGGTAAAAATAATGTGTAACAATAATGGCTCACATTAGTCTATGAGTCTCACCCTTGCACTGGGAGGCTGCAGTTATCATCTCTGCTGGAAATCTTCAGACCACTAAGCTGAGGAGTGTGAATTACTTTTCTAATAATCTCATTCAGAATGGAATACAATGAATAGCTCATAAAAGCATCTTATTAGGCTAAGAGGTCTTTGCAGTATAGTAATTGACAGCCAGCTGGGACACAGACCTGATAGACAATATCATCCCACAGAGATTTCCCGGGATGCCTAACACTGAGCAAGGCTGAAAAAGGAGCAATGGGTTGGGAAGGGCAGTGGAAATTGTACACCCAGCCAGACAAAGCGGGAGTTGTTTTTACTCAGACTGTGGTACTGCCTGAAGAAGTGAAGGCAGTTGTGGACAGCAGCTTTATTTACCACATTGCAGCCCAGTAAGGAACATCTTCAGGGAAAAGCACCAGGGTGTTCTTGTACCTTGAACCAAGCTGATGCTATGAACAGCATTTTTTTGGTAGAGGCCCACACTCAGAGAAAAAAATAATAATAATGTCCCCAATTTATTTTTATTTTAGCTGTTTTCAAAGTCGCTGTTTTCAAAGCCACTGTTTTGGCCATTCAGCTTCCGTGTGAGTCTTCTTGCTCATGCTATGTCCAGTATTTTTCAAGGCTGAAGCAAGAGAGAACCTGGCTCAAGGACCTCTTGTTTTTGCAGGATCTGTGAGCTCATTACACTTTCCCATGTATTGTTATCCTTCTGTTTTAACCAGGCAAAGATGCTAACCCACAGGAGAGAAAAGCTGCCATGAAGAATGCTGAACAATTCATACAGCAGATGAATTATCCTGCCAACACACAGGTGCAATCTATTTATAAAATGATACCAGGAAAACATGAGCTCTGTTAAAAACTTTGGGTTTAAATCAGCAAAAAATATTTTAAGGGCTGGTAAGACATAAGGGCAATACTTCACTAACAAGTAACTCAGAAAAGTTTCTGTTTGAGTAACTGTGTCACTTTTGTTTTCCTTCCATTTCATGTGTCTTGCTTCATTTCAGATTCAAGTCCTTCCAGAAGGAGGTGAAACGCCAATTTTCAAACAATTTTTTAAAGACTGGAAGGATAAAGATCAAAGTGATGGCTTTGGCAAAGTGTATGTCACAGAGAGAGTGGCTAAAATTGAGCAGATTGAATTTGATGCTACCAAATTACATGAGTCTCCACAAATGGCTGCCCAGCACAACATGGTAGATGATGGTTCAGGGAAAGTAGAGGTAATTTTTGTGTTGTGTTAAATTGCATTCCACCTACCCATTGTAGTCTGTTAGGGGTAATTGGATAGGCTGCTACACTATGTTTTGCCATTTACACTGTTGGGTAGAGTAATGCTACATTAGTGGCAGTGTTACTTCTATCATCAGAAAAGATACTTAGAAGTAGAAATTGAATCTCTACACAATACCTGTTAAAGATGCACTTTAAATATGATCCTTAAATTAAGGAAAGACTTCTGGCTTCTATCAGCTTGAAATCTGGAATGGGAAGACTTGCCCTTGGAGTCAAAAACTTCACTTCTGTGTCTTTATGTATGCATCCAGTCTGCTTTCTAGAAGAACCTTCTTTGTCCCTATTATGTTTCTCAGGTAGGCTGGATTTGGAGATTAAAAATGACTGTACAGTCTTACTTGATCTATCCATATCCCACTGCAGGAATATCTTCGGTCTACATAGGGCTGCTTTGGCATTTTAGCAGCACAGCCTGTTGAATACAGGTCTGCATGTTGGGATTCCAGAAGAAAAAGAAGAGATAAATACCTACAGTCTCATTGCTATGTTTTTTGGGTTTCTAACATCATACTTGAGATGGTCTGTAGGCTTAAGCCAAAGCAGCTTTGATCTGCAGCATTTTTTGATTTATAATTTTAGTAGTATGTTTTTGGGGAACAGTTGTTAACTGAACTGGGCTGTAATAAATCAAATAGGAAGAAATCTGCATAACAGTGTGCTATCTGACTGCAATGTGCTTCTCCCAAATGATACAGTAGTACTGTGATGAATCACAGTGTTGTGCCATTTATGTCATATTGTCATCTCAAGATCTTAAAGTAAGTTCAACATAGCATTATGAGAAGATCATGTGGCATCAAAGCATCAAAGAAAAGTGTACTGCATTGGCTTGTTGAGGGCCATTATTCATTCATTCAGTGGGTGCAGGGTGTATAGATCTACTTCATGAAGAATTCTCCCTGGTTTTATTCCGTAACACTTGGGAGCAGAAACAAAGGTCACTCAAAGGGATGACACAGTGAATTGCTTCTTGCAGAGTCTCAGGATGAAGTGCAGCATATTCCAGTGATATGTCTGTTTCCCCAGATCTGGCGTGTGGAAAGCAGTGGCAGAGTTCCTGTGGGACCTGAGACTTACGGACAGTTCTATGGTGGTGACTGCTATATTATCCTGTACACTTACCCTAAAGGACAGATCATCTACACATGGTGTGTTTGGTTGGCTTTGCAAAAACCTCCAGAATGTGGACATTATTTTATGTTGACTTTATGTCCTTTTCAGTAGAACCACATGTAAATGCAAGATTGTTTACTGCGCATTTGTTATGCAGTATAAGCTCTGGATCATTTTGAAACTGGACTTAACCACTGTCCTTCTCTTTGTCTTTCTCTCTTAGGCAAGGAGCCCATGCTACAAAAGACGAACTGACTGCTTCTGCATTTCTGACTGTTCAGCTGGATCGGTTATTGAATGGTCAGGCTGTGCAGGTTAGTGTCTTTTGGATAAAATTCAACACAGCACGCAAGATAAACCAATTTCTATAAGAACTGAAAGGAGGAGGTAGTGTTTGAAGACTGGGAAAGTTAACTGCTCACGATCTGTATAAGCCAAGCACCATGGGCTCCTTTTAAAGTCACTGGAGATTCCCCATTTGAATCATTCTTTCTGAATGTAGATATTCAGAAGAACACAGATATAACACAGCCTAAAACTGCCTTTTCTTTTCTTTGACTTTCACTGTCTAAAAGTTAGGTTTTAGTCACGCCTAGACTTACAGATGCTGTACATGTCAGCAGAGACCAGATGATAAGATTCTTCCAGAGCAACTCACACTGAAGCACGTGTCTGACAGGGTGATACACCTGTGGGAGCTCTCCTGTCTCCTTTAGATTATGGAGGAAGCTGTGATGTTTAGCCCAGACAGGACACCTGACTTTCAGTGGGCCAAAACTGGGAGATATGGAAGCCACATGATGCTGAGCAACTTGGTCTAGTGGAAGGTGTCCCAGCCCATGGCAGGGGGTTTGGAACTAGATGATCTTTAAGGTCCCTTCCAAACCTCACCATTCTATGAATCCATGATACAATGAACTGTGTGACAGCATCTGGCTTGTGCCTGCTTTACTGAGGAACACAACTTGGGTTTTCCCACTCTGTAGTGCTTGCAGCTCCATGAAAGCAGAATACACACCCTCACTTGCAGAAGTGGGGTGTGCAAGGCAAGGTGCAGGACACTGACAGCTAACAGGTGTGAGGAGATAAGCTAGTCCTAGCATGACTGGGGTGTGTGATGCTTTAGTGAGGAGTGGTGAGTAGGTGGAGAGGTGAGAGATCTCCTCTTTTCACACGAAAGCTAGAGCTGTAAGAGAACAAGGGACAGAGGTTTTCTAGGCAGTCAGAGAGTTCTGTGATTGCCAATTTTCAATTACCAAAGTAAAAGGCTTCCCTCACCCACTAAGGTACAGTTAATCTAGTTGGCAGACTATACTTTTAGCCATTAATCAGTAATGATTTATGATTGAAATTATATTAAGGAAGGATTAGAACACTTCTACACAATTACTGCTTGAAATATTCCTAACACATGTTCTGTATTTGGACAGAGTCCAGCACAGTGTGGGCCAGCCTCATACCTAAGGCCAGTACTAATGCTACAGTAATAAGACTATTACTACTCTCAACTGCAATAGTAATGTGCTTAAAAACTCTTTATTAAGACTGAAGAAGATCCATCTGAGCACAATGGACACGATACTCAAAAGCACTTTTAGCCTGAAATAAATTTAGGAATGTATATATGTGTGTATGTATGTATGTGTATATACACACGCACATATGTGTGCATTTATATGCATATACATGGCTACCTAGATTATATTGCCTGTGCTTAACATCTGTATTAGCATTATTTGAAGGGTTTAAACGTACTACTTTGTGGTCACTAGATGGCATTACAGTACAAATGACTAAAAAAGTCATTCTTCCCTATTTGTTTTGCAAGACTGTTTCCTTCAGCTTTTTTTTGTTGGCTTGTTTCGTTTTGTTTTGTTTGATTGGGGTTTTGCCCCATCTATAAAATCCTGCTGGAGTTTGTCATACAGACAAGTGTATGTGTTCCAAGGTATCCTTATCAGGCAGATGTTGTGGTCTCTGCAGTAGAAACACTTGCTCCTGCTGCCCAGCATGACCACTGCTGCCCAGCTGCCCCAAGCCTCACCGGGCAGCCCCAAGCCTCAACAGGGACTGGAGCTCTCCAATTCTGCTCTGTTGGCTATGCAGCATGCCTCATTCCCTTTTTCCTCTTTCTTTCCAGGAGTGAAAGGCAGGTAGTCACAGCCCTCCACCTTGACAGGTGGTACTGATACAAAGGAATAATAAATAGTTGTATACAAATAGCTTTTATCATACATTGACCTAAAAATATCTATTCTTCATAACTCAATTTTTTTTGAGATTGAAATAACATCTTTTGCATCTGTAATGTAAGTTCATTTTTGTCATCTGCGTTATCTGCAAGATAGATTTACTCTCTTATTTTTCACCCTCTTGCAGATAAAATACACATAGAAATAATGAATAGGATGAATAGTCATTCTGTTCTGCTTAAATACAGGGCACCTAAACTTCCATGATAGCTCCTCAGTCGCTCTATAAAATGCTGTGAAATGACAGTTCTTTTGAAAAAAGAGTAATTTTCTCATTACAGTAGATACCAACCATTTTAATCAGCTAAACGTTATGTTAGAAGGTTAAATCTTGTCTTTGTGTCAGCATGATTGACAAAAATGTCTCACAAATGCTCTAACTTTAATGTGTCTGGAACTATATCTTTAGGTCTTCTCTGCTTGCCATTTCTCCCCGCGCTAACATACTTCACATTATTGGTGAAAATCCCCTGTGCTATTCAGCAAAGACCAAAAATAACTACCTGTGTCCTTTTTGTTTCTTTTATTGCATTTCTTTACCTGTGTACAGATCCGAGTCAGCCAAGGCAAAGAACCTGCACATTTACTGAGCTTGTTCAAAAACAAACCACTTATTGTCTACAAGGATGGGACATCCAGGAGTGAAGGTCAGAAACCTGCTCCACCGACACGACTCTTCCAAATCCGCAGGAACCTTGCAGCTATTACAAGGATTGCGGAGGTAAGGTCACCTGCTAGATAAATCAACTGTTCTCCATGGGAAATGGTATAGCTGCCATAGCCTATCCAACTAATCTTGTTGGGTAGTCACATCTAGTAGGAATGCAGAATTCCAAATCAAGTCCACTGCCCTAACTGACCAATCCATGTAATAAATCAAAGAGAATATGCTGTAACTGGCTGCAACCAATCTACAGCTTTCAGAGGAAACTGTAAGAAAATGTGTAGTGAAGAGTCAGCTGACAAAGAATAGACAAGAATCAGCAACCCTTGTGAGATAGTCTTTCCCACTGCCAAACACTCCTACGTTTCGCCCTTCAAGCAGGTTCTCTGTCTCAGGTTAAGTCTTGTAACTTATATCAGTATAAATCTAGGGAATATTTGAAGTAAAAAAGCATAGCTGATTAAGATCTATCTACACAGTTTATATAAGCACACAAAATAGTGATTACATTATTTGAAAATATGGAGAATTAAACAGTTTCTTTTTTGATCTAGGTTGATGTTGATGCAATGTCCCTAAACTCTAATGATGTCTTTGTTCTGAAACTGCCAAACAACTCTGGCTACACCTGGGTAGGAAAAGGATCAAGCAAAGAAGAAGAACATGGAGCTCAATACATTGCCAGCATTCTTAATTGCCAGACTGATAAGATTAATGAAGGCCAGGAACCTGGTTAGTATGAGGCCACATGATTGCTAATAGGTAGCTAAGAATACAGAGCACTGCATGGAAATACAGCCTAAATGGGGTTTTGTGATCATATTTATTTTGTAGCCAGAATTATATGCTCACTTCTTCCCTTTTAAAATCCAACCTGACATTTACTATGGAGATCCATCCAGAACTGGCATGATGCCCTGGAAGTCTGTATGACAGTAGTAGGAGCTGCAGAGGAAAGTGGTCCTTTCTTTACCGCAAGTGTCTAGGAGGGGAGCAGGACATAGTGCATAGCTCTTTCTAGGTCAGCAAGTGATACTTTCATTACTACTTTGACAAACTGTGGGAAGAACTATAGGAAAATGCACTCATCTTTGAGACAGCACAGATACTGTTTGGGGATTCTTGAAATGTATCTAACAAGCTCAAACATCAAATATTAAATCCACTGCTGAATAAATTATATACTGTGTATTTCAGAGGAATTCTGGAAAGCACTTGGAGGTAAAAAAAAGTACCAGACGTCATCACAGCTCTTGACAAAGGCGGAAGATCACCCCCCTCGCCTGTATGGTTGTTCTAACAAGACTGGCAGATTTATTGTGAGTATGAGGGATACTTTCTTCTTTGTTTAATTGTATAGTTTCTGGTATACTTTGCTTTGGGAATCATCAGACATTAAAGGAATCTGGGGATCTGGCTTAGTTAGCTGTGCTTGACAAGAGCTGGAGTATTGATGTTTCATGCTTTAAATCAATCCAAATGCAACGGATGGACAGAAGAATGAATAATGCAGAAGTCTGCACACAGAGCCTGCTCCAGCCGGGGACTAGAGGCCTGCAGATGCAAAAAGATGAGGTGTTTGCTCAGTTGAAAGCAACAGTGTTCTTGCAGAGCATTGCCAGACTGCTTTCAATGAGAAAGCGCAGGTCAGTGCCTTGCCCCTTAATGTGTTTGATAGTGGTGGCGAGGAAATGTTCCTTGCTAAAAATTCCTTGCAGTCTGAATTTTTCCATAGAGATTTAAGACATAAAATTATGCTTTTGAGGTATAAACCTATGCTTAAAAGGTGGGAAGGTCTAGTTCTTTAGCAGAAATACCCAAAAGTGGGCACTGTGTATTAAGCCTGTTATTCAGGATTTATTACTGTATTCTAGGAGGACAGCACGGTGTCACTGTCCGGCAAGGATCTACAGATTTTTAGGTAGAGGACATAGTTTGCCACCATCTCTGCAGTCTCCTTAAAACACAGCCCATTCGTTTGACGAGGCAAAAAACAAATAGGAACTTTTAATAAGGATTACTTTTTAGTAAGAGTAGTAAACTGTATTCTCCTAACAAGCTTCTAAAACACTCCTGTGAAATACAGGAACAAATCTCTCTGTAAATAGTGTTCTATGTACTTGTTCGGGTTTTGTTTTAAATTCCCCCCAAATTCTGTGAAATCCCCTCTGTCCTGAAGCATATCTCTAGTTCACAGAATCCTAACTGTTAGAGTTCACCAGAAGAAGTAGGTCAGATCACTCTGACCTTCTGGCACTGTAACACAGGGTGGAGAAACGGATTGTCTTTTGTACCATCTGCTCAGTCTCTTCGGCACTCCTACATGACCAAGCATAGCTTGACAGTCTTTTAAAAGTAGAGGGCTGACCACTAGCTACATTGCTATCTCTCCTTCTCGTACAGAATAGTACTAAACTGCTTTCTAATCTGCCTGCACATCCTTGGAAGAAGCAAACAGTCTGCATTTCCTCTGGGGACTAAGCCTTGAGATGCCTTAGTCAACTGTAATATCCCACTGTCAAGTGACTGGAAAACTTGCTTGGGTGTGTATTTCATCTCTGAGCTCACCCACCGCAGACCAATGCAGTTTCTTTCCCTTACTAATGAATGTAAGCTGCAGGAATACATCAGCTGGGATCAGCTGATTGATTTGCTTGGTACAAGGTTCTCTATGGGAATTTCCCTGTCGCTGCCTTTTGTCAGACTTCAGTCCCAACTTAACAACAGTCACAATTATGATGTAAAACCTCTGCCCCTCTTGAGGATATCCTATCAATCCTGACAAACTTTGAGGTGATTTTATAGGAGATGCAATTATGTGATTTGTTTCCTTTCAGAGAAACACCCTTGACACATTCATCAAATCAGTTTAGGGCTTGATCTTTTAGGAGCAAAAAGAATTGTGCAACAGCTCCTAGCCTTACCCTCTTAAGAGTATCTTTGGTCTGTGCAAAATCAGAATGTCTTGATAAATTATGAAAAAAAAAAAAAGAAAAGAAAAAAAAAAGAAAAAAAACCCAAAACATAATGTCCTTTTCAGATTGAGGAGGTCCCAGGAGAATTCACTCAGGACGATTTGGCTGAAGATGATGTTATGTTGCTGGATGCTTGGGAGCAGGTAAGCTGTGTCCTTGACCACTGCTTTTCATGGTAACGAGGATAATTTTTGCCACTTAGATCATAAGATGGGAAGAAAAATAATCTTTTAAGAATGGAAGAGGGTTTGTTTTCTTTAAATTATACCAGAGGGAGCTATATGTTTTGAGCTACACAATGTGCTAGTTCTACCCTCTGAAATCTCATTACCCTCTTGACACTGGAAGTACGGACCTTTATGTACTGTGGTGAAGGGAACTCTAATTACCTTTTCTGTGGATTTTGGAGGATAGTACTATGATCTCTTGCAAGGGGAAAAAAAATAATATCAGTTGTGGTTTGTGACAGGTGTATTTCTCTGCAGTCTTTTTATAGCGTATATTCTTTCTCCTGGTGGAATCAACTGTTTTGTACTCTACCTGCTGTATGCAACATCCTTGTAACACCATGGGAGCTATCTCTTTCCTCTGTTTGCAGGTTTTTGTCTGGATTGGGAAGGATGCTAATGAAACTGAGCGACAGGAATCCGTTAAATCTGGTAAATCAAATCAATTTGGAAGAATTTTGAGTGAAGTAGCATCAATATTACTTAGAGAAGTGAAGAAGATGATTTAGAAGAAATCTAATTATGTTTACAGTGTTTAAAGGAGTTACTGAGCTTATCAGGATTTAATCCTGAAGAAAATTATTTTCTCCTTCAAATGTGCTTTAAAACTAATTTTATCTTTATTATCTGTAAGCATGTGAAGGATAAAATTAATCAAGACAGTATTATTAGGCTGCAGAGCTTTTTAAAGAATATATGGGAGAGCTCCATGAAAAGAAACTGCACTGAGAAAGAACTGAAAAGGAGATACCTACTGAACTGTGCCCTACACTAATTTATACAGTCAAAGGCATGCCAACAAATCCTCAAGTCCTTCCCCTGCCACCCTTCACTGAGTTTAAATTAGGAGGAGGAGATTCCAACTGCAGAACAGAGCATGACAACTCATATGGAATGCACCTCCTTGGAAAATCATATATATTTTCTCTGGGGTGATTTCACATAGCTGAGCTCTTCTGAAAAAGTTTGTGCTAAAAACACTTGCAGGTATTTCCCTGGAGGATCGGGGGTTACCTGACTGTGTTTCTGATCCGTATGGATGTCATGTTAAGGGAAACTATACTGGCTTTAAATAAGAAAAGCAGGAAAGAAGCTTGTGCATCTACACAGCACTAGCAGATTTTTTTTCTCCTATTCAGGAGCCAAAACCCAGCTGTATAGCAATGAACTGATTAAGGCAACAATCTCTCTATTTCAACCTTGTGGAAAATTCCTTCACTGGCAGCTGGGAGAAATCAGCAATTACCTGGACATTTCATTGCCTTTGAAATAACTTAATTGAATACTGTGTTATAGTAGCCCTGGGTTCTTTCACTAGGGCTTTTAATGTATTTCTTATACCAAAGGAATGAACTAATATATTACATGTTATATTTCCTCTCTGGTTTTAGCCAAACGCTATATTGAAACAGATCCTTCTGGCAGAGATAAGAGGACCTCCATTGTCATTGTGAAGCAGGGGCATGAACCCCCAACATTCACAGGATGGTTCCTGGCATGGGACTCCAACAAGTGGAAGAACTGATCTATCCAAGGAGGCTCCAGCTTCAAGCCAAAGAATGATCAGAGTGAACCCAGTTACTTTCTGGTATTTTTAAGCATAAGCTTATGCAACAATATGACGCCCCTGTTGATATGCTTTCCTGAGCTTTGGTGTCTTTCTGTGGATAAGGTAGAAATTGTTAGCACTGGAAAGGTTAAGTAATAATTGAAAACTTGTCAAATGAGGTGAGTGGGGCTTTTCTTGTAGTAAATGTGGAAAGTGCTGCCAATGCTTTGTTTAAGCTATTGATTCTTCAAACAGAAGCTGTGGGTCAGTTTATTTTAATCGGCTAAAATGGGCTACAATTTACCTTCACTTGAAAATCTAAACTGATCTAAGCTAATGCCACAGAAATTCCTTTAGATTGAGGTCAGCATAACAGTGTGCAGAATTTGGCCTGATAAAGCACTAATTCTGTGTCTTTCGCAGGGTTAGGACTAGAACTGGTTTACTTATTAGGCCAAAGTACTGCCACACTCACTCAGGTTGAATTTCAGATGATGCCTGATCCAGAGGGGGGAGATGTCTTACAGGGGACAAATAAGGGGTGGGTATTTTGAGAAAGCTGTGCTTAACATGTTTGTCTTTTTAGTACGTATATATATATATATATATATATATATATATATATATATATTTGGAGCTTTGGATTGAATGGCTGTAAGACTATGAAGTCAACAAAGGGGTTTTTTTTAGGCATTGTCTAGCTCATTGTAGTGAATTTCATTAGATTATCCCTGGGAACCACCTCCAGCTCCAGCAGGTCTTTTTAATCAAAGCTCTTAAACACATCCTAGAGCACTAGTGCTTTTATGTGGAAGCAGAAGGGTCAGCTTCAAAATACGTACTCTGCCTTAACCACACTGAACTTAAGCCATACTTTGTCTCAGTTGCCTTACTCAGCAGTACTTAGTACTCTTCCAGCATGCAGACTGCTCACCTTGTCAGGTGCAGGATGTGTTTCTAAGTACATCAAGCATGAGGAAACCCCTTGTTCCAATAGCGTTCCACATCCTGGGAAATTGGAGTGTGAGTACACACCATAAAATATAGCCTTTTCTCTCAGACAGTTTTTGGGGCTTTTTTTTATTCTGGTAATTTAAGAGTACATTTTCAAAGGGGTTTTTATTTGTAATTCAGTCAAAAGAGTCTACATAAGGACAAGTGGGAAAAATTCTGCTTAAAATCTTTAGCACTGCTATGATAACTTACCTTATAATGCTTGTTTTAAACAACAGTTTGTACAGTTTTATATCATGTCAATGTGGCTTATTAATGAAGGCATTTCAGTGGTTTTACTACTCTTGTAAGCTAGGGTGAAAAGTGAAAAGTGAAATTTAAGACATTTTTATATTTTAACATGATTGATTTTGAATCTGGGTAATGCAAAAGAGTGAATTTAGTCTGAGCTTATAAGCAGTATCAATGACAAAGTGAAGGTAAGAGATCAATTACAGGAGTTTGTTAACTTTAAACATTTGTCTAAATAACTGCTGATATAACTGGGCTGTATCTGAGTGCAATTTCATTTAAAATAAAATTACAAAAACCAGTATTTTATTTGCTGAGCAGATCTTCCTCTCTCTGACATCTTGTTGCTTCCACTGATATAGAAGCATAGAATCATAGAATAGTTTGGGTTGGAAAGGACCTTAAGATCATCTAGTTCCAGCCCCCCTGTCATAAGCAGGGACACCTCACACTAAACCATGGCACCCAAGGCTTCGTCCAACCTGGCCTTGAACACCGCCAAAGGATGAGCATTCACAACCTCCCTGTGCAACCCATTCCAGTGCCTCACCACCCAAACAGTAAAGAATTTCTTCCTTATATCTAACCTAAACCTTCCCTGTTTAAGTTTAACCCGTTACCCCTTGTCCTGTCACTACAGTCCCTAATGAAGAATCCCTCCCCAGCATCCCTGTAGGTCCCCTTCATATACTGGAAGGCTGCTATGAGGTCTCCATGCAGCCTTCTCTTCCCCAGGCCAGCCCCAACTTTCTCAGCCTGTCTTCATACAGGAGATGCTCCAGTCCCCTGATCATCCTCGTGGCCTCCTCTGGAC
>JBCJKH010057039.1:0-11212 GCA_039877255.1 Loriculus beryllinus | reverse complement strand
CACTGCCAGGGATGGGGCAGCCACAGCTTCTCTGGGCACCCTGTGCCAGCGCCTCAGCACCCTCACAAGGAAGAGCTGTCTAATGTCTGATCTCTATCTCCCCTCTTCTAGTTTCTGTGCTTTTTCTGACTTCTCCCTCAGGAACACCCCCCCCCCCCCCTTCCGTGTGCACTACAGACCCCAGCCCATGCACAAGGTCTGTTTACAGGATTGGAAAGGGAGGGAACGCTGCTTTACGCTGGGGATGGGATAAAAGGAAGTCTGCAGGAGCAGTGTATGCAGACCATGAAGCTGCTCTTCAGTTCACACCATGGACAGTTAATATGCAAATATTTAATTTTCTTAATGTTTTTTATGAGTGTAATCCCACTGCACAGAGAAGAATCCTGTGTAGTTTTATAGCTCCAAACAACATCCCTAGGTTTCTAATTAAATCCCAGCACTGAAGTCAATAGGGAAGGGAGCCCAAAGCAACACGAGAGCACAAGTGATTCATTGAGAGTAGGAGGATCGGCGTTAGACAGGAAATATATTTTCCAAGACTCCACAATTTTCCTAGAAGAATTCTGATAGGGAATGACTACACAATAGTCTTCCAGAAGAATTTTAGGCTGGTTAGAAGGACTCGAAGATCAAGTCAAATGTTCCTGATCCCAATTACATCTATTTCAGGGAGGGAGAGAAAGAAAACCCAAACAAACAGCAATAAAGCCTTCTTGCTTTGAAACGTAGACAGCAGGAAAGCCACTCTCAAGGCAAACACACGTATCCCCTGCCTGTAACAGTATTTAAGTATCAGGATCCTCCAGCGAGATCAGTGTGGGGACAAACAGTTTGCTCAGTCATCTGCTTCACACACACAGAGCTCCCACCAAAAAAGAAGTTAAATACAAGAAGCTCCACCCCAAACTGAGCCCATCCCGCAGCTGCTTTCCCCACTATCTGTGTCCCTCCTCACCAGCACAGCACAGCCCTGCCTGCCCCGTTATCATCCCTACCCAGCCAGGCGGCTCATCTGAGCACCCACCTACAGACACAGGGCAAGGAGGGCAAAGGAGCTTGTGCTGCAGGAGAGGTTCTCTGCAGAAAGGGCCTGGTCTCCATATGGGAAGCTACTGCTTGTACAGAGCACAAGGTCTTTTTTTTGCCTCATCCTCTCCGCAAAGGAAATTTGCAAGAGCACACGTAGGAAGATGAAGCAAGGCGGGAGGGAGTTCAGGGAGGGACAATGCTTGCAGCTGGGGGAGCCAGCACAGTGTGGAGTCAGTGCTGGCTCTGAGCTATAAAGCAGATCAAAGGCATGGAGTGAAGCAGCACCTAAACCTCACAGTGAGACAGTAAGCGCATCTGCTCGCACCCCAGGATGTGGGACATCCACCCCTTCATCCTCCCCAAGGATGGAGGAGAGGCAAAGGGGGAACTGGACAAAGCTCCCTCAGGGGTAGAGATTTGAGGGGGAGCTGGCAAAAGCCATGGATGCATAAGAAAAACCCTTTAATTTGCTTCTACTTTTAGTTTGCTTTTTAAAGCTTTAGAGAAAACTTTGATACAGAACTGCCACACTCTCTTCACTGTGCCCAGCACTGAGATACTGGGCAATGGTATAGTCAGAACGACTCCATGGGGAAATTATCATGGAATAAATCTAGCCAGGTTTGCAAGTAGTAGAATTGAAGAGCTTGTTTAGGAAGGAGCAGAGCACAGGCTCCCATTGCTCCACATGTTCAGCCACAGCAACATACTTTCAGTGCTGATGTGGTCAGAGGTGTATTAACACACTGAACTGCTTCTGAATGAATGTGATTACACGAAGTAAAACTAAAATCAAAATTAAGATGGCTTTAACTTCTAGATTTAAGAATTCCATAGAAAAAACATGTGCAAAAGGAGGATTAACAGAGCGTGTGGGCCTTTTCCCCAGTCACTGCCACATGCACGCTCACTGCCGTGTCAAACCCAATTCTCCTGCACACAGTACAAACTACACCAGCTTATACAGCTGGTGTAAGTATTAAAATGACCCACAGCCTCTTAGCCTGAAAAGTCCTCTGCACCCTGCTTTCCTCCCCTTCCACTCTGACCTGCCTTCTCCTCCTCAAAGGCCTGCTGGTTTGCAGCTATCTGGAGAGGCAGCGTTGTTGCCCCCCTTATTAACAGGGCACCTTTCCAACAGCCTGGCTGCTGCACAGAGGTCTTTTCTCCAACCTTAGCCCCCCTGTGAGGATGCTGGGCCTCATCCAGGCACACTACAGCCCTGACAGCAAGCACATAACTGCGTCAGTATACAGAGAGGGAGAAGTGGAAAGGTGACCTTAGTAAAGCTACATTCCAGCTAAACCAGCTCACTACCACAGAAGTATGACAGAAGGACTAAAATCCTATTCCTTGTTTGTTTTTCAGAAGTCTTTGTAATCTTAAGGAAAATTCCAGCTCCTGAATCACTCTCCAAACATCTACTGAGCTTCCCTGAAAACACACAGTAAGACTGCAGTTTTTATATCTCTTTTCTCATTTTCTGTCACCAAAACACAGAACAAACTTTTGCCTGATGCAAGCAGACTGGGCGAGCACCCTTTGAGTCTTGCTGTATACCTGAAGGAGATGAGCAAGCCTCTGCTGGTCTGAACCAATTCAGTTGTATCACACTGCAGCCTCTAACACTACAGACACATAGATGAGTAGTTGGAATTAGGGAGGACAATCAGAACACATGTGGAGAGAGAAACTAAGGGAATAAGTGTCCTCAGCTAATCTGTGCTTAGCTGCATCAAAGACAAGAAGATACAACTTTGTTACCCTTATCACTGCCTATAGCACAACGCATAAGCAAATCAAACTAACTGGAGCAAGTACTAATGTAATTGCTAGTACAACCAAGCCACATAACCCATACTTATCTTCCCCAAAACCTGCTAGTTAGTGAGGAACACTAGAGGAGCAGCACACAACAGGCAACACACCACTGCAAACACCTCAATACTCACCTAAACAGCCACGAAGCCACCTGCAGGTGAACATTTAGCAGGAAACCTACCATGCAGGTGGCCAGGTTGGTTCCCATAGCACATACCCATGTCTTCGACAGCACCTGTGATAAGGTACCATCAGGGGCTGGAGTAGGGATTGTTGAGCTTCAACTGCTGAGTGTTCCTTGCCCAGCCTGCCCTCTGCCTGGTCCTCTGCACTCCTGGGGTGGCCCATGGCTCTGCTGCCCCTGTCCCCCCCTTGGCTGAGTGGGCACCATCTGCCAGAACAGGTGCTTCCTGGTTGCCTCCTGCTCTTGCTCAAGCATTGCTCTGTGGTTTGCTGGTATCAGTCCTGCTTTCAGCAGCCACACGTGAGCAAGGAGGTTGCTGCTTCTCCAATACACTCTTCAGACCATGTGCCCTGGACCTGCTCTCCTGTGGTCATCCCTGGTTCTGTTTCTGATGGTCCCAGACACTTTCAGCACATGACATCACTTCTCTCTTAGCACACACTGCACTGTTACTGTGGATTACAGCATCCCGGGTATCTCTTCACGACCTCCATGACATCACACTCTACATTACTGCCTCCTTGATAACCAGGGACTCTTATCTGCTTCCTAGTACGGTTACTGCACTAAACTGCGTTCCCAAATGCATATATGACATCCTTAATATAGCCATGGGGTCTACTGAGTGACTCCAACCTGTTTCTAGGGTTAGGGACAAACAACCATGGGTAAGCAACCACTGGATTTCCTAGGATTCATCACTGGTGACATCTGGGTCTCGCTCACTGTGCACAGTACCTGGCAGACCTGCCCCTGCCTCCCTGAAGGGAACACACTCTCCAGTTAGCAGCACAAGCACAATCAATACAACATAATTACACACAGACAACTATTAAGCCACACATTTTACCACTTTAACCTTAAATCTGCATTTCCAACCTAACAGGTAAAAAGGGGAAATCTCTCCTTCAGAAAGCCTTCAACCCACAGGGAGGGAGATCCATGACCTTGGTACTAAGCTCCCAAATCCCAGCCTGTAACTGAAGGCTTAACAAAGTGACAGAAGGACATGGCTGTGAATATGATTTTAAAAGAGAAAAGGCAAATTTACAAGTACAAATACCATTCTGCAGGCTTTAAAAGCAGGAACAGCAAAGGCTGCAACATCTCATTTTCAGCACAATGGACCAGATGCTTTTGAAGTGCAGGTTGCATATGGTACCCCAAGGACAGGAATATCTTGCCATGTGGCATCCTTACTGAAAAAAAGCAGGTAAAGATGAGGGTGTTAACTCTTGTCTTGCACAGCTCCCAACCAAATGATCCAGAGGAGCACAGGCAGGAGTCCTTCAGACCTCTTAATCCAGTGGAAACCTCACTTAGAAGAGGGCAGAGCTGTGGAAAGGAAGGAAGCAACAGCAAGGGAAGCCTGCTGTGGAAAGTGGAAGCAAAGTCCAAATGCCTTCCAAAGGCAGAGACAGTTTTATTCTCTCCCAGATGCAAAATACTTCTTCAAGACATTTGGTTTCTGTCTTTGGCAGTTTTGTGGTCTCAAAAGCCTGCACAGCCCATGCAAAGCCTTGCAGTGCTCCACAGGAAAGAATGACCATTGCTGTCTACTGCAACCAGACGGCCAAGAGTTGTGTGAGTTCTTGCACTGTACTCTAGATCTGTACTCATGCACATTTGGGGATCTCTGAGCAGAAATGGATCTCCTCAGGTTTCTATGCCACGCAGTTTGCTCAAGCACATTTAAGAGAAGCCAGCCCTCCAGTCACAATGTCCTCATTTGCTGGGAAAGGCATGGGTTTGACAAAGCTCAACAGCCCAAGTCTTGCAGGAGCCCATTGTTCATGCTTAGCTCCACAGTTACGTAAGGATACAATGTTCTCCATGCTCATGCTACAAGCTTCCCCTAAAGTTACTACTGCAGGAGATACATATTGCATGAATTTTCATGTCAGATACTATCTGGAAGGTGACTAGGCCAACAAAAGCTTGACAAACCCTACTTCACACCTTGGGCTAACAAAGCTGCTCTGAAGGCTCAAAGATATGATGCAACTTCTACTCTAAGATGACCACCAGAATGTAACCAACTTGAAGAACTGAACTTTCATCCATTTTTTAATAAAGACAGCGCCATGTACCATTTGCCACCTGCATTCAAGACTGATCTCTAGCTACATTAGAGCCCCGTGATACAAATACAGGGCAGAGGTCCAGTCCCTGGTGGAAAGCAGCACATAACAACCCCCTTGTTCAAATCAGAGCAGCTACTGGGCTGCTGCACATCAACTAAGACCCACCTTAGGAGCTGTTCAGCCTTTTCCTACCCCTGGCATGCTGCCCACAGGCAGGCAGGGACAGAGGCAGGTGCCGTGGCAGCCACTGCACTGGCTCCATGCCACGGGGGACTCCTGTTCCATGGAGCAGTCCCCAGCTGCTCCTCCTGGGCAGCTCAGTGGAGATGCTCCGCGATGAGGATCTGCCCACAGAGACGAGTCATTTTAATAGGGAAGGGAAAATTCCAATAGAGTTGACATCCTCTTCCTCCCCTGAGATGCACAAGTAAAAAGCAAACCAGAATAAAGGCAGGCAAGTTTTTGTTCCTTATCAAACCAATATGCGATTTGGGATTTTAAGTCCTTTCTATGCTCTATTGTGAGTATCTGAGATTTAACCTACAGCACATGTCTTAAACTAGATAGCTAAGGACCATCCATTTAGTACAGGCTCTGGTCATCACTGCATTGAGCAAAGAATCTGCCAATCTTGGGGCAGGGAGAAACACTGAGCAAAAAATGGCCATGTAACACAAACCACTTCCCTCGAGGTACAGGCAAGATATGGAGCAGACAGAGCACTTGAGAACTGCATTAGCAGGGGCAGTGACTGACAGCTGGGGAGGACTGGATGGGATTAGCAAGTCTACCTTGTTATTGTGAGCACTGCTCCATTACCACCATCATGGATACCATGTCCAAGTGTCACTGAACGCCAGATGCCTGTCAGGACTTCAAAGGAGCTCAGGCTCCAGTTTATGGGAATTCCCCCCTGGCTGAAGTTTACAGGATTTGCCCCACACTGGAACAAAGATGTCCCTTCCACCAGCACTCTGGCCTCTCTGATACTGAGCAATTCACAAGTGCTGAACACAACAGCTTCCAGCACAGCCTGAGTCAACAGCGACCTGCTCCAATTCCAGCTCTTTTGCCTATTTTATACCAGTTCAACCAAGCTGGAACTCCCAAATTCTTGCAACAAGGTCACATGAAACTACTTCTGGACCTCAAAATTCATCTAGGGCTGCTCAAAATGATGCAACCCCGAACTTTCGTACTAGAATTCCTCTTCTGAATTTCTTTCTTGGAAACTCCCAATACCTCTGCACACTTCATCAGAGTTTTAAAGGCCAAAATTAAACTTCTAGCATTGTACTGATACAGTTTTGGTGCCTCTCGTATTTTTCAGTATGAACACCACTACGCACAGATCTTGTTACTGCTGTCCCTGAACTATAATGCCAGGGTTCTCATACAGGTTTACTCTCTGTCTATATCCCAGCAAGAGCTTTGTATTTAATTTAGTTGATCCATCAATCACATGATAAAGGAACTCAGATTTACCCCAGGCTGCAATAAAGGACTTGCGTGAAAACATTTGCTTAGGGACTGCGATGCAGTGACAACAGGGGCATGTCTGCAGACATCTGTCACAGTTTGGGCTCAAGCAGCTTGTTAAATCACTGTACCCAGTTCAAAGTGATGTAGTAAAGTACCAGTTTAAAGCCACCTTTTAAAGTCCCCTCAGGCTGGGCTCCCCCTGTGCTCCCTCCCACAAGGATGAGCACAGTTGGTGTCCTCTTTCTGCTGGCCACATCATGTGTATGGTGGGCTCTGCATCACCCCTACCCCGGCAAAGGGAAAGGAGCAGGGGAGGAGAGATGGGAAATCAGTTGTTTTATTTGTCTAACTGCTGTTGTGTGCCATTTATTTATTTATTTCAGTCAAACTTGCTCTGTGTTCAGAGGCAGCTTACGGGCCGCTTGCACAGCTCAGAAAAAATCTGGCTCAATATCAATACATTTATTTTTTACTCCCCTCTTAATATTTTACATAGCAGAGCTATAAACCCTGAGAGCACTACATATGGCTCCAACTCATTTTACATGCCTTTGCTCTGTTCTATGAGAAACTGAAGGTCCAAGTGAAACACATGAGTGGCAGAAGGGTGAAGAGGCTTGGCAGTTCTGACTACATCTTTTATCTAATTATGAGGCATCTGCAGCACTCAAAAACTTCCAGAAAGACAAAGGCAGATTATTCTTTCTCAAACAAGGCATCCCCCCAACCAAGAAACCCCGTGAGTCACACAAATACACTTTCACACATTTACAAGGGTCAGTATAGCCATATGCATAAGCAGCACAGTAATTAACGAATGGAGAACACGCTCCAGTGACAGGGAAAGCTGTTTCATTCAAAAGCATGTAGCTACTTCCCTGGTTTGTTTCTACTGTTAGCAGCATAACTCTGTAAAAACTCCAAATATTTCTGGTTTAAAGATCTGATTAAATGGCTTGATCTTTGCATTAAGTGTTTTTTAATATCCATGTTAACGTTACTTGCTTCTTTTTCCTACAACTGGTATCATCTCCTGGATGGGGAGAGTGACTTTGCCCAGGTCCCTTTAGCTCAACATCTCGCTATCTCTGTATTTGACAAACACAGTGTCTGATACCACATTCCAAGTGCTCTTCATTCACTGCCAGCTATTATTAAATAAACCAGAAGTAAAACATAAGATCCCACTGCTCCTTTAATTCAGAAACTCTTCAGTTAGAAGCATTTAGCTGAGCTGCTGTTTGTTCGGTTGCACGTACTCCGAATTGCCCTCAGCAACAAAAAGACACACATAAGAAAGGAACACTGCATTTAAATGAAGACTAATTTTAAAAGCTGCATATTTAATAGAGAAAGCAGTCTCTGAAGATGTAAGCTGCTGGAAGAATGCACTAGCAAGTCATACTTGTGAAAAGATAAGCTTTTCCTAGGGGTTTTTATGGCTTCAAAGGGAAAGTGTCCACTAGACCAAGTCAATGGACAAACGAGTGCTCACAGAGAGCACAACTTCTACACAGTGGTGTAAAGGAAAACCACGGTGTCTCTTTTTTCCCCCTCACTGGAAGTATTTCAAAGGTCATGCTTATATACACAAGGGCTTCAGGACTGATTTTAGCAACGTAGTAAAAAACTACAGACTGTGTGTTTACCAGCAGTTTTGTCTGAAGGATAGCAAGAGAGGAGACAGGAACAAACTGTATGCAGAACAAGTCCAGCAGTGTCACACAAATAGCCAAGCAGTGCCCATCACTCCAAAGCACAACAAAACCATCACTGCTCTCTAGTCCCTCTTGAGACTTGCACCTCGATGCACACACAGAGGGCTTGGTTCATGGAGCTGAGCTGTTTGTCAGTCAGGACTGCTGAAAAGCTGTCACGCGTTCCACAAATGGCAAGCCCGGCTCCGTGGGTGGTGAGGAGAGGACCTCCCTTCCTCCTTTCCTTTTCCTCCTTTCCTTCCTTCCTGGCACCCCAGGCGAATCGTGCTCCCTCCCAGGCACAGCATGGGAATTCCAGCAGCGCCTGGGATCCTGGTGTGCCAACCAGAACCACCCCCAAAACCCTTAAACCTTCCCCGACTTCTAATTCATTCAGAGAACTCTCAAGATGCAGCACCCCATGCCCCTTTCATAGGTCCAGTTCCTAATTTTCAGGCTTCTTCAACTGTACCTGTACCAGCAGGAGGACGGGGGGAGTAATCCACAGAATGAATGAAATGGGAAGAATCAGCCAACATCAGCCTCATGGGGTGTAAAAATGTAAGAGAGCAGCCACCAATACACATGCCATCATTCAGTGTACACTTAAAGATGCACCACTGACACAGACAAAAAGCTCTTTTAAATACAGCAATAAATAAAGATACTCTAAAAGTCCTAAATCCCTGCACATGATTAATGGCACCTTGAAACACTCAGGAGTTTTTGGTGTACCTTTAGAGCAGAACAGTGGAAAGGCATATTCTATTTATTGATATAGAACACTCAAATCCTGCTGCAAGGGTGGATTATAACAGCTAGGCTTAACCCTGGAAGGTTTGTACTAAGAAGCTTTTTTTTTCCCCTTGTTTCAACAACTTGTTTCACTTAGTGGGCAGCACAAAAACCCGTCTTTCTTCAGGAGCTGTGTTTCTTGACAGACTACAACACAATTACATCAGCCAAACCTGCTGTTTCTCTTCATGCACTTTTATCAAGCCAGATTTGGACACACACCTGAATCATACAGCACATTTGGTAACTGTGACAGTACTTTACATGGTGCTGCCTAAAGGGGAATGCTCAAGAGATGAGGGTTAAATAAATGAAAATCTACCCTTGCTACTTTTGAGCAGCATCACAGAGAAATGGGAAAATGAGGCAATGACTTTAAGTGCCACTGGTTTTCAATTCTATGCTCACAGCTCCTTAAAACTTAGTCCAAGTTAAGAGAAGAGAATTTGCCTGGTCAGGCCAGCAGTCAGCTCTGAAACTGCTCTGAAACTCAGTGAGGACAGCTCATGCATCACCAGCCTGATACTGCAGGCTGCAGACCCTCCAAGACTAACATCCATCCATCCATCTGGATACCCCTTACAGACACTTGCATCTGGAAACTCAGCGCCCTGAAAGGCAGCTCTTGCACAAACTTAGGCAGTTTCCAAAGGGGACAGCTACTTCTTCTTGGGCCATCTCTGCCCTGCTGGCAGCTCTATCAGCAGTTAAGTGATGCAAGCCTGCAAAACCCCATGGTAATCTGCACACCCCACAGAGGCTGTATGTGCTGATCTCATGCCATCCCAGACACAACCTACCCCACTTTGTTCACACCTCTTCCCATTCTGAGGTTGCTCAGCCTGGGCAAAGTAAAAGAGTCTCTACCTGCACCCATACACAAGACCAGAGTATTTCTAAATGCAGGTTTTGGAAGTGATCTGTGTCTAAGCTCTTTACAGCTCTCACAAGTATCACAACAAGGAACTCGCTTGAGGAAAAGAGCCTTTTTATTTATATTCTTCATTTGTATAGATGTTCACATCCCATTTCCCCTCAGTGTTAAAATCTACAGAAGCCCAGTGAGAAATAAGACTGACAAGTATGTTTGAAAGTGCAACATAGTCAGAACTGTAGGAAACTCTGTTACCATCAGTATTTTATCACTGCCACAGTTTTGAGCTGATGAAGGACTAAATCCTCAGTCTGAAAGAACCAGTGAGTTGCTGTAAACCAGGGAAGATGAGCGTGGGGCACAGTGTCAAAAGCCTATCTCTGTGTCCCAGGGTTAAGAGTCTTAGTCCTGAACCTGTTCCACAGTCTTTGCATTTTACTAATGAGTTTACAATGGGGATGAACAAGAATGGCCACAAACACACTCAGGTGAGCCCCCCCTCTGCAAGGTCAGAGTTCCACCACTACAGGCTGCTGGTTCTGGAGGAAATCTGTGGGAAATAACTGTATCTGACCCATTTCCAGCAGGCAGTTAATTATAATAGAAACCCACACTGCAGAGTGACAAAGGCTGACGGGATAAAAGATTGACATTTCTGGGCACAAAGTAGATGCACAACCTCAACTCTGGCTGCATAACACACAGAAAACCAGATTTCAAGCATCAAAACCCCAGAGCTCTCACCAACACTGAACTCATATAAAAATGGAGGGAGAATCCAAATACACAATCCCCCATAACCCACTTCAGAACATTTATGTTATGTTTTATTAGTCAACATGTAACCTTTCAGGGTGACTTAAAAGCTCAAAGCAGCTAGCTCAGCTGCACAGCACCACACAAGAAGTGTATGAGGCAGATCAAGCCCTAACAGACCAATCTGGGCTCAGAAAGAACCACACCACCTTATCAACACCCTATTATCTAACTTTGATTTACAAGAGTCATGATCCCATATGCTCTGATAAGAAACGATATGAGACGTACCACAAAACCGAAGCGCATATAGGGTAGAACTCCCAAACCAAGTATATTCATGGTTATTTTCACTGAGATTTAGAATCATAGAATGGTTCGGGTCGGAAAGGACCTTAAGATCATCCAGCTCCAACCCCCCTGCCATAAGCAGGGACACCTCACACTAAACCATGGCACCCAAGGCTCTGTCCAACCTGGCCTTGAA
>JBCJKH010057038.1:41414-65452 GCA_039877255.1 Loriculus beryllinus | reverse complement strand
CTTATCATTATTATTATTGTTGGTAGCAGCAGTGATTTGTGTTATACCTTAGTTACTGGGCTGCTCTTATCTCAACCCATGGGAGTTACATTCTTTTGATTCTTCTCTGTGTCCCTCCGGGAGCAGGGGCGAGGGGAAGAAAGGGGGGTAGTCAGCAAGAGGGCTGCGTGGCTGACTTACAGCCTGGGCTTAAACCACAACAGCTTCTTGGCAAATATAGAAGCGTCTTGCTTTATCCTCTTAGTGGCAGTTGTTTATCTTCCTGCATGAAGAAGGAAGGAAAATCAGGTATCCTAGTTTACTTGAAAAATCACAGTCCGAGTCTGAAAATTATCCTACCAGCATCCCAGTAATTGGCATAGAAAGAAAATCATCTCTAGTTATTGCTGTGACCTCTTTAAAAAATGAGGAACCAGAGAACATTAGTGGAAGTATGCAACCCTAGCTATTATTAACCTCTGCTGCTCAAAGACATGATCTTACTGTGAGAGAAAATTAATCAATCCTTTTAGGATTAAATTGATTTAGGATTTTCAGCTGTACTTCTTTTAGGCATAGCATTGATCTGGGAGGTCTTTACATGTTTGTCCAAATCCCCTCTCACCTAAACTCTGATGTTCTGGTTCAAGCTTGCCACCTAATAAGAGGTTATATGGAGCCCATCAAGAAGAAAAGATCAGCCTGACTGTAGGCTATTTTGTACAACCTACCCTTGTTCCTGAGGCACTGAGACTATGGACCAGACAAACTGGTTTGGCAGCTAGCTGATTTTCACAGTTCCCTGAGATGTGGTTCTGGTGACATAGGGCATGTGTGTGGGAGCACCATGTCTGTAGGATAAAGTGTTCATGTTGCGGGGCTGGTTTTGCCTGGTTATCAAGTCATGACGGAGGAAGGACTGAAATAGGTAGCTTTAACGTGATGTTGAACAGCCCATCAGAAAGACTGGGCACCATCAGAATGGCTTTCATTATGAATCAGCCATGGACCATGACTTAGTTCCTCCCAAATCCTCCCAAATAGTTATCTCAAACATTCATTTTGAATACAGAGTTCTTTTCCAACTAGTGTTTCCTTGGCAAATGAAATGTAAGTTTAACTGGATGTGGGGTTTGGTGTGGGTTTTTTTGTTTTGGAGTTGGTTTTTTTCTTGGTGTTTGCTTGCTTGTTTGGCTTCGGGGGGGGGGGGGAGTTGGTTGGAATTTGGGTTTATGGTTCATCTGGTTTGGGTTTGTTGAGGTTTTGGTTTTTTGTTTTGTTTGCTTGTTTGGTTGGTTTTTTGTGGATTTTTTTGGGGGGAGGGGAAGTTTTGGTGTTTTGTTTTTTTAATTTTGTTTTGTTTTGCTACTTTGGAGGTTTTTTTTTTTAAATAAAATAGAAATTACAGGAAAATCACTGCTGTGTACCTGGATGTTTGAGCCTATCCAGGAGTCACACATCTAAGCTGACCCAGGTCAGCAATAAGTTCAGGAAAGAGTAAAGCAGTGTTGTATCTGCAAGGAAAGGAAGAGCACAGAGAGTACTCTGGAGATTCTGCATTCTTTGTGTTCTCAAGGCAAAAATATGTCATTACTTGTTTGATTTTCTAACTTCAACTGCTGTCTGTTGTCTCTTAAAAACTGTGGAGCTGAACACTGGCAGCTCCACACCACCAGCGACAATGTAAAGGTTATTTTCTGCCACTTGAAACATTTTGCTGGTCAGATGTAAATTGAGCAATACTGTGTCTATGTTAGTGAATTATTCTTCTTAAGGGTGCTTCTCTATCCAATTACTTGGCTTCGTTCCATTCCAAAGGGAATTGCTCCACTGTCCTCCTTGCTCAACTAATAAGGATTTCATCATGTTCAGTCCTAGACATACCATACAAAATAATTGGTTGTTGCATAAATAATTAGTTAATGTCTGCATTTCTTCCATACTGAGAAAGTACATTTCTCCAGAAATCTGGAAACTCAGAGCTTGGCAGATTCCATGTGAATTTCATGAATATTCTGATCAGCTTTGAGTGATTATTTTTTAAGCAGGTTTTTGTATTTGTTTTTGTTTTCCCTTTATTAGCACTGCTTTTCCGAGCTAAATAGACCAGGGCCTACTGGGTATATTTTCTTCCTATAGAGAGTGCAGCCCCACACAAAACTAATTGTACAGGCCCTGCATCACCCCTCTGAAAGAGAAGTCAGCAAATGAATTCATCAGACTATAGCACTGTACGTCTCCATCAAGACGTGAAGAGCACTGCTAATGATGAAAGTAGCTCACTGTCAGTCTTTCAGTGCTGCATCTCTGTTGGTGAATAGGAGGCTTTAAAGGAAATCATGCTAATCTATCACATTTTGCAATCAATTAATGTAAAATTTCCTAGCAATTCTATCAGTAACAAATTGATTTCTCTTTGGATGGGCAAGCTTAAGGTACATCTTTGCATAGAGTTTTTGTTCATCTCCCAGTATCCTTTGGATGCCTTTAAAAAACTTCATTTTCTCTTTTTTGAATAAATGCAAAGACTTAATGAGTTCTTACATTTCTCTTTGGAATTTCACAGGAACATGCCTCAGTTGTGGTAATTATCCTCTGCTGATACGTCCATTCTGCTCTCTCACAGCATTTTCTAGTCATTACAGGACTTCCTAAATTTTGTTGGCTTTGTAAATACTTTTGGTTGTCATAGGACATTGGGCCAGTTCCTATCTCAGGGAAAATAATTGAGACACAGTGCTACAATGCGTGGTCAAGAATCTTACTCTTTCATAGCAGGTCGGTGTGGCTTTTGTTGCTGATTTTAATGACAAGTTACAAATATCTGACAAAAAGAAAGAAGAGGGAAGTACTAATCTTGTAAAGATTAAGAACCCCACAAGTGACAAGTGTCTGGCATTTTGGTACTGAATTTAACTTGAGCAGAAACTCTTAAACAGAAAAAAATCATCTTCAGCAGTACAGATGTATTTGCAAATAACTCATATCTTGTTTTAATCATCATTACCATGCATTTTTCTCTTTAGAAGGTCCCAGGCACTGCATTTTTACACACTCATTTCAGGAGAATGTATGTCTATTTTCTGCCTTTCTCCTTAGTTTAAATATTTCTTTTAGGTCATCTCTTAGATTCTTCACCCATTGAGAGTATATTTAAATGTTTAATCTTTGCTTCAGAGAAACAGACTATGGAATAACATATCTAGAGCAATAGATTTTCTAGGAGATTGTGGCTGAAATGGTAATGAGAAAACAGTACTCCAGTTGTGAATCAACTCTGCAATGGAAAGTGTAGCAACATGTTCCACTGGTTTCCTGTTATGAATGAACAAATGATACCTTGTTTGTTATCAGTGATGGTGCAAGATGTTTTTTCGGAATGAATGAACCTAAAATGTTTTGTTTGATAACTTTTTAGCCTCTTTATCTTAGTTTGGTGCTTCATTTTTTTATTTAAGTTTCATTTATATGCATAAAACCCTGAAAACTCTTCCGAAACTATATTTTTTGGGGAGTTTACATCACTTTATCAAGGTGAGTAATGTATTATTATAGGTATCAATGTCTTTCTATCTTGTTTTCTACATATATGTATATATAACTAACATTTTAAACAAGACAAAACAGCAGCCAAAGGTGGAAACAATGCAGAGGTTGTAATTAGATTAAAACATTTGCGGAGTGCTGCAGAGAACTTCAACAGAATAAAGGGCATTCTGGTAGGGTTTGTAGTGTTAGTACTCAGCAGAGCTAGTTTTAAAAGGAGGTTATCTTTCTCATATTGTTATTTTCAGAAATTATCTTTGTTCAAAATGCCTGAATTCCCTCACTTGTATCCTTAGTTCCTTTACCGTATGTGATGTTAATGTTATCTGAATGTTTTATATCGCCTACTTCCTAAGAATTTAGTTTTGTAAATATTTTCATTGTTATCTGCCAACTGCAGTATATAAATCCTTCCCCACTGTATCAGAAAATATGATCCATGTAAAGACCTTTGTAAAAAAATCACTGTTTAATACATTTTCTATTTCTTTATCCTGTTTCCAATTCCTGCTTGTCATTTTTTATTCTATCGCTGTTATCTTTTGCTTCCTCTGCTCCGTGAATGCACATGTTCAGCTTGTTGTTAACAGAAATTTCTTTTACATCTTGAACCCTCTAAATATCAGTTCCCAGTCTTAATCTTTGACAGACATAAAATCTTTAATTCCTTCTGCTATTGTCCTGCCTGAGCCCTGGTGATAACCATGAGGCCACTGTAACAGTTCCTGCTTTGCACCCCAGGTCCTTCCCATATCCTCAGCAACGCACAGGTGGCAGTCTCCAGCTCAGGGGTCTGTAACAAACTGCTTGGTGCGGAATGGGCTCTGTTGACCTGTTGCCTGGGTCATGGTGGATGTTAAGAGGTGACTGAGTGGCATACACAGCCGTCAGAAGAAAGTTTCCCTAGGGAAACAGAATTTCATTTTTCAGGCATCCATGGTTAAGATCATGCAGCCTTTGAAAGAGATGGTCATAAAAGTGGAATTTCTAACCAAGAAACTACAGGATAGGTACTGAATTAGTAGAAAGTACAAAACCTCTTGCTTAGTAAGCAGTTTCCCTCTTACGTCTTTGTGGCTTTATTTTGTAGCTCATGCAGGCTTCTGTGGTGTGGCCAACCTCCTCAGTGCTGCTTTTCCTTTTAGAGCCATGGCTCTCACACAGCACCAAGCAGCAGCTTCTGGCTTTGCCCTCCTCCTGGGTGCCCAGCAAAATACCGCTTGTAGTTAATGGAGCCTGAACTGGCTCTTCAGCAATAGGTCACCAATAGGTTGCAACTTCAGCTGAGATCAAGTGTTTCTTGGACAATCTCCATCTTTTTAAAGACAGTCTTTAAAAGTTAGCCAATATTTATGTTGCTTCGTGGCATTCTTTGGAGTTTAAAAGGTGAAATGCGTCGTTTTGTATCACTGAACAGGACAGGGCTGTTTAGCTCCCTTTTTTTTTTATTTCTCCAGAGTTATGTTTATGTAACCTTCAGTTGTTCATGCTGTGCTGACATTTGTGCAGATGCTGCTGGTTTCATAGCTCACATTTCCATGTTTTGATGCAAAACGCCATTCCAAATTTTCTAGATCTCGTTTTTTCTTGGGGGGGGGGGGGGGAGGAAGGAGGGTATTTAATTATTTATTTTTAAAATTGTATTTTTTTCGAGGAAAAGAGATAATATCTGAAAAAAACCAACAACCCAACTCCTATCTACTAATTTTTTATTTGGCTTTGACTAGGAGGATACAGAATTAGACATTTACCCAGTAAACCCCAAAAGCTGGTATGCATTTATTTCTTGGAGAAACATGAGTTGAACTAGTTTGTATTTCTGATATGAGGAGGTGTGTATCAGTGCTAAATCACATAGTCTGGGACCACTAGGGAATTTGTGTGAGAGAAGACTGAGTGCTGACATTGTCTAAGGCCTGCTTTTCCAGAAATACATAAAGGTGTTAATGATGGGGGCATTCTCAAATTATCTGAATGTGCTACATATATATGTCTTGGTTTATTTGCTCTTATACTTTTATGTAAGTTCCTAGGAAAAGAAACATATCTTTATGTATTTTAAATAACATTATTATGAAATACTGACTTTTGTAATCTGGCTATATAGTTAATGACAAATTATTTCACAGGGATTGTTAATTACTTTGTAACTAGACCTAATAAAAAACATGTAAGATCAGTTCATTTTTGGTATTGCAGTAATTCAGGTCATGATGTATAAAACATCATTACTGCACTTTGGATTAAGATCTTTCGCTTGGTTTATAAGATTGAAGTTGGAGAACAATAAGGCATATAAATGAGAAAAGATCATTCCTTGTTTCTTTCTGTCACAGTATCACCTGTCATATCTTTCATAAGGTTTCCAGAAGTCTGCAAGATAAATGGAGAATTGCATTCCTTTGTCATTCATAATATCTAGTGGTAATGAAGTGTGTCATAGTTTATCTAAACTAATTTTAATATATACGTTTTTTCTTTTAAATTGAAGAGCATTTTTTGCTTTGAAAAGTGACTATATAAATCTTACAATTTAGCAATCCATTCCCTTTATACGCAATGGCAGATATATTTGCTTATGAGCAAAAAAGTCTCTTCTATATTTTATTGCTGCCTAACCAGCACAGCTGAAAATATGTGCACTGAATTCTGTCGTGCCTCATATATCAGCAAGTGTCGACAAGTTTCTGGTCCAGGGACAATGCTGTTCCTTGGATGCACTTGTAAAATCCAAGATGAGACAGATGAGTTGCACAGGTGTTATGGCAGGCAAAATTTATGAGCCAGAAAGATTCACAGCTTGAATTTCAGATTGTTTAGGTCTAAAGGGCTGGCAATTTAAACCAAAGCAAAACAAACAAACACAACCATACAAATCAGAGCATGAAACAATGTGGAACATTGTTAAGTCGTTTGTACGTGATTCAGATTTCAGGGAGGAATTCTGCTTTTGCATCAGCTGTGGCCAGCAGTAGCAGATCCTCCTGTTTCTTCCTCTCCTGCATTACTTTATTAGTCCCTTCAGGACACTTTAAATGAGGGAGTACTTCTGCTTTGCAGGCCTTACTGCTGCAGTATAGTGTTGTCAGACCTGAGCCAGCTAGTTTAAAACTCATTTAAAAAGCTAACTTGAGCAAGGGTATCAATCTATCTGAGCACAGACTAACCACTCAAGCTCATAGTGTGCTATGCTTAATAATACTCGGCAAGTGGTTTACATGGTTCTTTTCGGTTTTTTATTAACCAAGGGAAATTATTTAGTCCTTTTAGTCCTCTCATAGCAAAATTCTTCCTTGCTGCTCATTCCTCCCTCCCTCTCTTAAACTTTACTACTTGCTTTCATATTGAACATTTTAAAATTTGAAGTATAGAGAAGTTTAAGTCAGAAGTTTCAGTGAGTCTTTGCTCTGTAAGTTCCAGTTAACCTGAACAAAAAAAGTTTTTTGAAGCTTAACAGCATACAAATAGGTTTTTTTTGACACATTCCTTTGGGCATCCATATTTCAACCAGAAGTGGAAGCTTCTGGGACTGGACTTTTCAGATGTCCCAATAAAACTGGAGCATTGATTTTTCACACATTTTGGAACATCGCTGTAAATCAGTAAGCATCCAGGTGATGTGTTCCTGGTCTGTGCTGCCTTCAGGGCTCCACAGAGACAAAGTGGCTGCTGCCTTCAAGCGTACAGCCTCATGGAGTCTTTCAGGTGGATTTGCTCCATCAGGACTGGCATGGAGGGTTTTCTCCAAATACGTTTCTACTGGCAGAGCTGGTGAAGAATTCAGTGGCTTAAGAGAGGGTATGTATCCAAACTTCTGAGTGCTTTTGTGAACAGACATAAATAGCAGGTGTTTGGTGTGAGATTGTGTTAATGGGAGAAATTTAATGCTGATGCCTTTAGGAAGGACTGTGTATCAAGAAAGGAAGTTTAATGGGAGATTGAAGGCAGATACATTGAGAAAGGAGTATAACAGAACCTGTCCTTCCCTCCTGGTCTTACCTTTCTGCCTCTTTCTTTCCTTCTCTACCACCTCCCTAAGTAAACATTTCCCTACCACCAGAGAAACATTGAGGACTCTTCTGTGCCTCCCTCTCCACTCCCCACCCTCAGACCCCAAGAGTGTGAAGCAGCATGATGTGTCTGAAGGAGTGTGTGAAGATCTTTTCCTTTTCTGATTCATCATGTAAGATGAGCAGTATGACAACAGCAGTTTCCATATGTTTTGAATACTAGGAGCCTCTTTCAGAAGGAAGTCTCCCTCTCCTCCTGAAACTCCTTGATGGTACTGCACAACAAAGAAAAGCAATTCAGTCTGAAAGCACTGGGAAAGTGGGAGGCTAATGTTTTACTTGATAATCTTTTGGTCACAACAACAATGTCATTGTGCTGCAGGTCAACAGTCCTCAGCAGCTGTAAAAGCCCCATTTTTTGGCTATTTCTGTTAGTCTTTCTTGATAGAATAGCAGCATTTGATCACAAGATCATAGAAAGGTTTTTTCCATGTTCAGTCACAGGAACTTGAAAGAGGGGCAAAACAGCCTACATTTTACTAGGGCTGCCTTTGTGTCTATGATGTATCTGCAATTTACCTTCTACAGTGTATGAGACGTCAGGAGGGAGGGGAAAGGTGATGCATGTCTTATTCTACATTTATCGTTTTTGTTAAAGCTCATTAAAATAGCATTTAATATGTAGCTTTCCCACCATCCCCCTGTATATAATCCTCAAATACATAGCACTCCAAGAATTGCTGCTGTTCAGCAAAGAAAAGAAACTGAAAAATGAGAGAGGAGGGGAAAAGGAGTAATTTAACCTTTTGAGGATATGACAAAATACTTTTCAAGAGCCAAGTTTTGCAAGCCTTACTTCGCATGAGACTTCCGTTTCAAAAATGCAAATTTTAACAAAAACAAACCACAACAACAACCAACCACCCTAACAAAATAATGTCCCAGTTACAGTGGGTGGCTCTTCAGTTAGAGTATTGCATTACCGAGTACAGTCTGGTTCTTCCTCAATTAGAATACTGATTACACTGTGAATTCACTGATTCTGAATCTTTCTTTTTCCTTTGGCTTTTCCTGTCATTTTTCTTTTCCCTTTCTCTTTGCCTTTCCTTTTTGCCTTTTGATTTTCTGCTTCTCCCTCTTTTCTCCATTTTCTCTTTTTCATTTCTTCTTTTCCTTTCTTCCTTTGCCCTCTTCCCCTCGTTTTCTCCTCCTTCTCTCCCCCATCTTTAGTAAATACCATAACTTTGTGATCAAGTGTGAAGTTTTAGAGCTGACTCTATAAAATTTTGAAGCATGGATTCAGATAAAGAAAATATGACCAGCAGCCTACTAACTGTATTCTTCTCTGGATTGCCCCCTCCAAGCTCACCCACTATAACGGAACCATGAATGAGCACCTGCCATCCAAAGCACTCTCCTTCAAGAAATTCTCCATCAGCTGAGTTTTACATTACAGTCTAATGAAAGCCTTAGCATCTGGGATTTTCAAAAAGATTCTGTTAGCACAGGAATAAATATGTTGTGAGAGGCTGTCTTTCACTGATGCAGGAGTTAATGTTATTTTAGTTTCTAATTTATCTTATTTCAGACTAACCCCAGGGGTAGCTCTAATAGAAACTGGGGGGGAATAAGCTGGATTCTCTAAAAGCAGAGAGTAATCCCTTTGCATGTGAATGGCAGGACTGAGAGGCTGTGATTCCAACAGGCATGGTGTGTGGTGAATGCAGGTTCAGGTTGAGCAGTTTTTCCTTTTCTGTGTGATTTATCTGTGTTTCAGCATACCACATATGATGTAAGAAAGAATAGTCATTAAAAATTACCATTTTTTGTGATTGAGGTGTTGGTAGGCAGTTTCTCATTTATGTAAGCATATGTTTTGCCTCCTTGTAGTTTCAACCAAATACAGTCCTTTTGCGCATCTCATGACCCAGATGGCTGGTTTTAGCACTGTGTACTAGGCATGTCATCCAAAGTGGGATTTAATTTCAGAGCTAAAAAGATAGAGGATGTAGATGGGACAGCAGTAGTTCAGGATGGAAAATACTGTAGATATTGGAGCACATCTGAAGTGTAAGTTAATTTTAAAAGGTTTTTTTTCCAAGCATTTTGTTGCTGACTTTGAAAAAATAAAAAATATACTGCACCCCTAAAAATGCACATCATGAGAGGACTGACTCAGTATTCTACTGTTCTGATCACTTTTTGTGATCTTTGGTTCTAGAAGGTTTTTCCTGGACATCAGAGTGGTGGTGTGCAGGAGACTTATTTTGTAGGTGGGCTCCATACTACTCCCCTGGTATCTGTTTCTAGTTTAGCATGGTTGGCATTTTTGAATGAGAGGAACATCAGTCCTATTAGTCTGCATGGGTACGTATGTACAGAAGTCTTTTGGGCTTATTTGAAACTATTTATCATTAATCAACATTAATATAACCAAATGTAGGAAAATTCAATAGATGAAGCCAGACTGTCAGACATGGGAAATAAAACTGTTTCTTTATCCAGCAAAAACAATTTGGAAGCTAAAAGCTTTTATTTGTCACGCAAGAAAGATCAACTCAAGATCAGGAAAAAGACCCACCCTTCCCTTAAGCTGAGAGTTTCAAAAAGATGGTAATTATATTGATTTTGATAGTGGTTTTTGTTCAGCAGATGTTTTTCTCCTAGGAAATACATGAGGACCACCAACATACTTCAAACAGACCTCCAGAAAAGAGCAGTCACCACATAATGGTTTTCAGTCACCACTGGTGGTTCTGGATCAATGGCTAATTTGTTATCTCATTACCATTTCTTAGGCATCGTATCCTGTACCTCACAGTGAACGTGAAAACCTTTCCACCTGGTTGCTGCATGCCTTCTAAGAAAAACAAACTGAATTCTATTATTTTCATGTTTCTACCCCTCTGCAGGAAAAGAGGAATACAGGCAGAGACTAGTAGTAACTGCTGTGCAAAAATACTGTTGTAATCAGCCCTTTTTCCAGGAACACGATGGATCCCAAGCAGTCGTCTCAGTCTGAAACCTATAATAGAGCCCTAAGGAGGCATCCCAAAAGACTTCAGCTGGCACAAGTGCATTTAGTAAAATTAATTGTGGCTGTCTGAAGTCACAAACACTAGTTAGGAAATCAGAATAACTCAGTTATTTAACAAAGCTGATGGATTCCAGCTATGGGTCTACTGACACTTTATGTATACCCTGTAAGTGGGATGTGGCAGAGAAAGATCAGTCAGGGGAAGAGACGATGCCAGGTGAGTTAGGATGTCAATCCTTCCACCGGACCTATGAGCACAGAAATCCTTGTTAGCTACCCCAGTGGAAACTTTACAGTACATGCTTTCTGTGAGAGAGCTGCAGCTGATAGAAATACTGTAGTTTACTCTTTTAAACCCCATTTTGTTAGGTATTTTAGCATTTCTTAACCGGCTACTTTCTTGGTAAGAACAAGCTTAACCAGCACAAGCAACTGCTCAAAGAGCAGACGATTACATCTCACTTTCCTTGCTGCCGAGGACCTTGGCGAGAGTATCTTGATTAATAAAATGGTTGTCCATCACTCTTTCCTGTTCCCAACAGGCTTAGTGCAGTGTGTGTTCCCTACAGTTGGCGTTGCCTGGCTGACACCATCTCTTTTATGCCAGCGATTCAAAAATCTCCTCCATGGATTTTGAGCGGCCTCAGCTGCACTGGACTTCTTGTAAATACAATCCTGTGTTTACATGTCCTGTGACCTGCAGCACTAGATCAGACACTGTTTGCATCTTGTCATTTATCCATTCCTGAAGGAAGGATTTTGCCAGCTGATGACACAGCATTGGTAGGCAAACTGGACACCAATGGCTTGGACCTAGAGCTTATCTGTTGCTGCTCTTTTCTCAGTGCAGAGTCAGAATTGCTTAATGTTTTATGCTCTGACCGATTAGACAGGAGAAACCTTCTGTTGTTTGGTAACCTCTTTTGATAACAAGTTTGTATCATTGAAGCTAAATCTGCATGACAGCTACTCATCTTGCTTTGTCTGTTTTGCTTGGGATTTGCAGCTCTGATACGTGTGAAAGATGTTAACTTGAATGTGTCTTGCATTGTTGACTTTTGTAGATGAAGATACAGCCTAACAATATGGACAAATTTGAGTTGTGGTCCCACCTGTCATGCCAGAGTTATTGGCAAGCCCGTTTTTCATCAAAGCTGATTCTCATATGATTGTGTACCTGTTTATAAATATAAATATATATATATATATATATATATATATATATTTCCCACACACACGCTGAAATGTCATTGATGACCTTGATTGAGAAAAGTTTTTTAGCAGATACTTAAATAATCCTTACTCAAATTTTAAGAACATGCTTGATTTTTGTCCTGGAAAGCCATGGTCTTCCATGTCTGAACCTTCTATTTAAAGAGTAAAAGAGCAGCTTGGTGAGAGAGCAAAGTTCACATTCTAACATCTGCTGAGGTTTTGAAGGATGGTTTTGTATCTTTATCTTAAAGACAAATGAAATTCAGTAATTTTAGATAGAACAAAATCGGTTTGCTTGGATTGTTCAAACAAGCTAAAACTCTGAATCACCACATTTATAGAAGCATGTTGACATCCAGTTGTGGTAAAAACAGTTTTGTTATTTTTATACTTTGAATTCTTTGGACAGTTTTGTTTGTTTAATATGCATATCTATATGCATTCTATTCACTGTCCCTAATAATGGAGCATCTTACAAATTAATTAACTCAAAGGGTAGTATACCAAGTATTTTTGGCTGTTCTTTATGACAGGGAAGATGAGACCAAAGAAGGAGAAGATTTGCTTAATGTCACGTAGGGAGTTTGGAGTGCTAAGAATAATAAAAGTAATCAATGCATAGCTTTTCCATATATCTTTTCACTAATGGATATCAGAGAACTCTGGTTTCTAATCCTACGTCTTAGTTCAAGCTCATTAACTCTTCTTAAAGTCAGATTGCATTGGTTTTAATGCATTTTATTTTGGTTTTAGAGATTATAAATCTGTTTTTCTAGGTAATCCTTTTCAAAGAATTAAGTTTTCTGATATTTTACCATTGTGTGCCGATTTTTTAGACCCTTGCTGCCTGCATCTTCCGTCTGCTTACTGCTTTTAATTTGTTGGCATGTGCTTTTGTGCTGACATACCTGTCTCATGGAATTAGATCTCAGCTGAGCTGGATGGGTAACTGAGCCATGAATGTTAACATTCACATGCATCAGTTTGTTTTTACGGGCTTCTGCAATTGAGCTTAGCTCTTAGAAGAGGATTCATGTTCCTTTCAAAGAGGATATCCTTTTGCTCTTGTGGCACTTTTAAGGTCTGTCCCTAAAATCTGCCAAAACCAAAATAACAATTCTTTAGGTATTTCCTGTTTTCTCTTGTTAAGAACTCTAAAGAATCTATCAACTTAAAACAGTTCCTCCTCTTCCGTGCTAGCTTTTAAGAGTTGCGTCAGACAGTTCTCAGCACATTACCTTGCATTGTTTGACGTCTTGATAGATTTTTATTCTGTTATTTTGTCTTCAATTTCGTTCTTTTTAATGTGTGTTGAAATTTTTTTCTCTGCTTGTTGCCTGTTTGGAAATATAAAAGCTCTATTTCATACAAAAAGGCGGTCTTTAACATGCTGAGTCTTTTCCTTTGCCAAAATTAGAAACATGCTTAAGGCTTTTGTTAGATCCTGGTTTTAATTTCCTGGTTAACAGACTTCCCCTCCTTTTTTTTTTTTTTTTTAAATGCCTCTCTCCACCCCTTATTTGCCTTAAAAATGGTTGTTCATTTCCATGCACTGTGAGGTAACAGTTATGGGAATGTTTTGGGGCTTGTAAGCAAACAGGAAGAGGGTGCTGGGGAACAGACACTTAAAAGTATCATCATGGCTTTCCCATGGCTGTTAACTGCTTGGCTGGGAGAGAAGATTCTCATCTACTCTATTTACATTTTTTGTTATGATTCTTGTTTAATTCATTGTATAAAAATAAAAAGGGGGAAGTTTGGAATCTCTGAGCTTTTAGACTGTAAATAGTATAATTTTAATAACCTATAGAAACAATTTTTGCTTCTGAGACTCTTTCTGATTGTCTCTCTGACCAGGTTCTCTCAGATACTTCACTCGTGAAGAGTTTAATATTTTAATAGCAAATTTACTTTTATAAAGCTATTTGACATTATGTGGGATGATGGTTTAGAAAAGCAATGAAGCAATATGCTGAAGTGATATAGCACTTGTCAAATACAGTGGAATCACAATAAAAATGCGATTCCCAGGCCAGTCTCTATATGCCTCACTATCATGAAGGTGTTTGGAAAGGAATACATGGCTTGAAGCCAGCTCAAACCTTTTGAATTTTTCCAAGTTTGTTGTATTAGTTGTCCATATCTTGTACTTTATATGGGCCTGAGACTCGTAGATCCTTCCTCCGTGCTGGTCTGGCTGTTTCAGGAGGACATTCATACTTTTTGAATTAACTCAGAGAAGTCCACTTACACAAACAGGTGAACCACCCAACTGGTAGTGCTGTTTATCTGAAACAAAAGCCACTTTTCTGTTCCCTTTATGTTGAGCTTAGTTCAGCTTTGTTTACAAGGCTGTGGTCACCGGGTGTATTCTTCCCTGAGCTTTATGAGCACATAACCTCGCCTGTGCCCATGTCCTCTGAACCTTCTTCCAAGGAAGAGGAGGTCTTGGCTGGTGATTTTCTACCCCCGTCTCAGATCAGCACTAGTGATTACTGGTGTAGCACAGTGAACTTAATACGCTCATCACATGAATGACCAGTCCTGTTGCCTGGGCATAGTGAGGGTGATAAAACATGCCTATAGGGAATGCCAGTGGCCCCACCTCCATAGATTCAACTTTGCTCCATGGGCCCCAGCCTGTCATCAAGCACTGGTGATGAATCACATGCCAGAGATGTCCTCCCAGATGGCCCCCTTTGTAATCCATTGCCTTTCCTTGCCAAATGGAATGATCCAATCCATGGCTCAGTGAAGTGCCTCTCCAGCACACCAACCAAGGAACAGCAGTCTCTACTTGTCTGGATCCTGCTTGCTCCTTTTCTCCTTTGAGACATGGATTGAAAGACTGCTCTGATGACTGTTGTGATGGTAGTCTATGCATGTGGCCATCAAAGCAGCCTCTTCATATTGTGAGCTACCTCACTGCCTCACTTCCTGAATCCCATAGAAGCATAGACCCTGCTGCTGGCCCTCAACTCCCTGACCTGCTTGTCCATGTAGCACCAAGGAGATTTGGCAGCTGCCAGTCCTGACCAACAGGCTGTGGTCTATCTAACAGGTCTGACTCAGCACGAGGGTTTAATGTTTTAATGCCAGATTTAGGTATTTGAAGATGATGTTACGTGGGCTTTTGATTCAGAAGAGTAATATACCAGCTTGTGGAACAGCACAGCATGATACAGCAATTATAATACACAGTTAGAATACTGAGGCACAATACAAACCTGATTCCAAATAGCAGTGTCTGTATGCTCCACTATCACGAAGAGAGGGGGGTTTGTCCTAATTAGACAAGTCCCAAACATGGAATGAATAAAAAGCAACCGGGAAATCTTTAGATAGCCTGCATAATGAGGCATCCTTAGTATTTGTTTCCTAACAGTTTGCATTCTGCTGCTTAATTTTTAAGAAGAAAGCCTGTATATTTTTATTTTTTTTTTCTTATTAAATCATGTGTCTCATTTTAGCTAATACTTGTGAAGGGTCTATCTTGTACTTCACTAAAATCAAGTCCTGATAGTTGCTGGGGGAAGAGAAGAGCCAGCATAATGCCGGGAGTTATTTGGAGATTCAGAGTCAAGGACTCTAAGGTAATTGTGCGTGACATTTCAGATCTGAGATCTGTCTGCTTCAGAAAGGGGGACAGCTCACTTGAAACATTTCCCAGGATCAAGGCTTTTTCTGGCTCCGTCAGGAGTTTCAGGTTTAAATGGCAATTCAATCAGATGTATGTTGTGCCATCAGCGTCTGGATGCCAGCTCAGCCGTGCAAGGACAGGGTGGGAAGTGTGCTGGTGGGAAGTTACACTAGGATGTAAGGGTATGTGCGTGTGGTTAATAGTTTAAAACACTATTGCTGCTGATTTTTTTAGGCATTATTACTGAAATGGGGTGAAAGCAAAACCACTACAGTTAATTTTGGATTTTCCATGCTAAAGAAAGGGAGAGAGAGAGCAAGCTAGGTAAGATGTAGATAATGCAAACCATATATACATGAAGCTGTCCTAACTTTTAATAACTATAAACAGTTTCTGTAGGGAACAAGGATAGCTTTTAAAAAGCAGCAGCCAAAATGTGGAGAGGAATGGGCACTGTGCATCCTGTTTTCTGTGCCATGGTGCTGGAGCCAGGGGTGTCTGATTGAAATCTCATAATGAAACATTTGAATGCTTTGAGCAGTTGAACACAGTTCAGCAAAGCAGAGCTGAGCTAATGTGGACTGCCTGTTTGCTAGTAAACAGATAATTGTTCAATTCAGTGTTTATGAAACTAAGATACACTTTGGTGAAGTCCACCATGAAAATGTGTTCTTGTGGATCCTGTATAGAGGGGATCAAAATAATGGGGGGAGGAAGGGTGCCTGTTGGATACACAGATAAGGCTTGAGGTTAAATTGTTACAAAAATAATGCAATTTCCACGTATTATGCCATTTAGATGTTTTTACCCAGAAGGTTTTTCTTTGCTGCTTTTGTTATTGGTAGTGATCTCTTCATAAATGGATTAGAGACAGGGAACATTATTAGACCACAGAAAGTTCTTTTGTCTTTGCAGAACAACCTTGCAGCTGCATTATTCCTAGGTAGGTAGTTTGCATTTCTTGGCTACCAGCCATCCTAAATGGTAAAGAGCATAGTACTGGACAAGGAGAGGGTTTTGAGTTGTGATTATTTTATTATTTATCTTTTTTTTTAAGGAAAAATCAAAGAATCCTTCTGATTCATGTTCTTTCTCACGAGGTTATCATTTCAAAGGCTCAGCATGCAAGTTATGTCATCAGAACCTCCTCTGTTCTTCTTTACTTGCCTCATGAACAATGGAGGAGTGGCTGGATATTCTCAAGAACATTCTTACTCTTTGCAAATAATAAAAATGTTCTGATTCTCTGAGGTGCTGTGGGCAAGGTTAATAATTTATTTGCTGCTTTGTTCACAATCACTTTGCATTGGGCATTAGAAGCTCACTTTTATTTACTACTCTGGGGTTTGACTTCAGGCTGGCTTAGTACTTGCTTTTTTTCTATGTGCTGTACAGGCTGCATTGGAGAATCAAGCATACGTATGTGACTTCCTCATAGCTCTTGCCAATAAAAACTAGAGAGCCTGGGCAGAGAATCTCCTGTTTAGTTTTCAGATGTCCCTTTGGTTTTGATGGCCAAATTTATATACCTGAAGGTAGTTTTCAAAGGTAAAGACCACCCAAAGTTCTGCTGCTTAAAAGAAACCTCAGAAAACAATGTTCTAGATAAGAAAAGAGACACTTTCAAGAACAGAAATATGAGATAGATGGATTCTTGTATTTTTCTAATTCCTTCATTTGGGGAAGTACCTGGAAGGAAGATGATTAAATGTTAATTGTGTTTCAGGAATTATTAGTCTTTACATAGTATAGGCAAAAGCAGTGATCCAGATTTTTTTTTGCACCAAAGGACAGCCATGGTCTTCTGTCAGCCTTCAGAAGTTCTTGAAGATTATCATATCATCTTCTTAATTAGAAACACCATCCTGTAAATTTGCTGTGAAGACTTTGGCTGCATGGCCTATAAGAGGTGTTATACCATGGTTTGGGAACATGCTGCCTAAAATGTCTTTAGAGTCCTAGAGTAATGTAATGGTTGGTCACAGAGTCCTGATTTAGATGTCAGCAGCCTTGTTTTTAATTAATAAACCCCTGTCCTTGTAAGGAAGTAATTCTTTCCCCAAGTCAATTTTAAAGTTTCTTGTTCACTTTAAATATTTCATTACATTAATTTTTCAAAACAACAAAACAAACATTCATCAAGTGAAACTAAGCATGTCACCCTTGAATCTGTACATCTGTTGCTCTCCTGCTGCTTTCCTGCATAATTCATTTTAATACATTTAAAGTGTACATCTCATTAAAATTCCTTACACGCTTTTATGTATACAGTTTGCATTGAAAAGGAGGAAAAGCAGGAAAGGATTTTATAGCAAGGAGGTTCATTAACATGCTCCTTCTCTTTTTTAACTTAGTTTTTTATGTATTGAATGTATACCTGTGGTCTGCCTTCAACCACCTACCTCAGCATACAGTGTCATCTGTCTCTTTGAGTCTAAGTCATCTCTTTAGTGCCATTAGACATTTCCTCCAGCATATTTTCTCTTACTCTTGATGTCTTTGTTCTCTTTAAGTGCATGCATCCTCTTCTCTTCATCCGGTTTTCATCAGTTCACATAATTTATATACACAATGTGTTCTGTGTATCAGTCTTCTTATCAGCAAAGACAATATCCATCATTTGCTCAGATGTTCTAGAGTTCTTGTGAGCTGGCTACAGTGCTGTAAAGGGGGTTTCAAATTTTATTCAGTTTGTGGTTTCTTTTTCTCTATCAGTACTTTCCATAACTGCAGTATTTGGTTTGGTTTAATTTATTTTAGCATTGTGGAGTTGTTTGTATTTCTTAAATCAGCTCTAGAAAACAAGTCAGTCAGGTATCTTGAGGCAGCAACCTTTTAAAATCATTGAATTCTCATTTCAGTGACTGCTGAAATTTGTTCTCTGAAATCCCTCATAGGTCTTTATGATTATGTGTGCTTGGTACAAAGAATCACAAAGTATTATCATAACTCTTGACAAATCATAAGAAAAGCTTATAACTGCAGAAGGAAACTCAGAATGCTTTAGAGAAAAAGGAGGTCCATGTTTGATAAGGAAAAAAGTGTAATGTAAGGAATTATCTTCAAAAATCATTCTTTGAGGAGTAAATGACATTTTACATAAGATTGTATATGTTTATGTCTACCTGGTTTCTTTGGACTTTTACATTTAGCTATTGACATCTGTCACTTAGAAACTTCATGATAATTATATGCTAAATGAAATTTAAAAGTGAAATATGTAGTGATTGTCTACTGGACTAACCTTTTCTCCTTAGAAATAGAAGTTGAAGTACACTTTCTGGAAAAGTTTATTCAAAGTTTACATGGCAAGTTCCTTATTGCTTCCTGAATATAATACAGTGTCAGTCAGTGAGGCGGAGACTGAAATCCATATATGAGCCCTTTAAATAAATGAGGTCAGGTGCCTTCAGTCACTTTGGCTTCCTTGAAATTGAGTAACAGAAAATGCAGCCATGAAGGGAAAATTGGAAGAGGTCCCTTCCAAGCAAAAGTTATTTCATTTTATGCAGATTACCTGGTTCCAAATAAGTGGCATAGGTTTGGATTCTGCAGGATGCAGCACTGTCAGATATCGGTTATGAACTATGGGAAACGAGCTCAGCCCTGTAAGGTTGTGGGTCTGGAGGCAGATAAGCTTGTGTACATTGGAAGAGTTTGGTCTCCTCAGGAGCCAATTTTCGGGTGCAGGCTGTTGCGGGATTAGTTCATCCATGTTCACTGTTGAGAGAAAAATAGATTCATATGGACTCAGTCTGTTGTCTGGGTTGCCCCTGTGCAGCTGCATGTTGCTGGGCTTTAGAATTATGGGGGTTTGTCTGTTATATTGTCTAGTCCAAGCTTTTTGTAGATACAACAAACATTGCATGTTACAACGACAGAAAAGGTGGAGGTTGGGAGCTGACTTTGAGGACAGTGGACTGCAAAAATTCATCTATTTTCAAAAGTGGTAGGAATGACTGATGTGAAATTCCTTCTTTGTGCTTTGCCTTTGCAGTCAAATGTGCAGCAGGGTTTTGTGTGAGGGGTTGGACCCATTTGTTTCAAGTCCTTTCAGCTGCTGGAAGCATGTAGAATATGAAAGAGCGTAGTTAGGTTCACAGGTTGGTTTTCCCCAAGTAGTGCTAGGTTATTTCATATGTATTCCAGTGAGATTAATGTGTGAGAATCCTGCAATATATCTTGAGAGACTCAGAATGACAAGGCAAATAATGTTTTCTTACAGGCTGTTTATTTCACAGATGTCTGCTGTTTGCTTTCTTGAACTTTCTTTTTATGTCTCATACAGAGCTCTGTCTGGGGCAGACTGGGCATTGGTCTGGTTGAGTGGTTTCTGGTTTGCTGCAATAAGCACCAACTAATGTTTTGGCTGCTGTGTTCCCTTTTGCTGTTCCTTTTTGGCTTGCATGGCACTGCTTAAAATGAAATTGAGACAAAAGCTAGAAAAACTCTTTCTTATTATTTTTATAAGCTAAAAATAAACCAGAAATGTTTCTTATTCAGAACTATTAATCGAACACTAAGTTACTCTATGAACTCAAGTGTCTTTATGCTTTTTACCCTCTCACTAGTCATAGTACCATTTGTTCCATCACACCATCTTTATTTAATTTCATCTTAAATTATCTAATATTTTAATCTCTTCATGTCAGCGTCTGGATTTGTGTATGGTTTGGAAAGCTCCCAGAAAAATGAGGCTGGGAACCATCAAGTGCTATCGCAGTACAAGAAATGGTTGATCAGGCTACAGTCAGGTCAGTGGCTTATTCCTGATCAAGAGAGAATTTTATGTCCACTTGTATTAGACTTCAATGATGTGTAGCATACTTTAGTCTATAAATAGCATTTTGCCGATCAGTCCCACTGGACACAACACACGATGCTGCAAATATTGATCAAAAACCTCTACTCTGTTAATCTCTCTGCCTGTAGTAATGTTAAATATTTATGGATTCCACCCTAGTATCCTGAAGAATGTTTTAGCCCTGCAGAAGATACTCAAAAGTTTCTGCTTTATACCTGTTTTACAAGTATTTTCTTCTTTTTCATTCTTTTCTTCAAGCACATGAAGCGTGACATAAAGAATTATACTATGCTTGCACCATTTTGAAGCTTTATTGCATTTGCATGTTGTGAATGTGTACATTGATTGGGATGATGTAGTAGTTCAGTATTAAAGAGGAGAATGCCTCAGAGATAAAATCCATCAGTGTCTCATCCCCACGTGGCTGACTTACAATAAGGACAAGGAGAGGTTAACACTGCGCAGTGCATTGCAGTAGTGTGAGATGGCAGATAATAAAGAAGATATATTCATATCAGGTTTATCCAGATATTCATAAAATTATCTTAAAATTATCAAAGTACTAAAAAATTACTTATTTCCCCGCTAAAAAATTAGTTATTTCCCTGCTAACTGCTTACTTATTATATCCATATGCTCATCAAGATGTTTCAAAGGTTTGTAGCAGAAGGTGCAGTGAAACATGTAGGCTTTCTGTCTCCTCTACTTGTTCATTGACCTCAAGTAAGTGTAGTAATTTATCCTTAATTTTTTATACTAATATATCGAAGGCAGACTTGATATTGTCAGACATGCACTGGAATACACTCCAGGAAACCTTCCTTCCAGTGGTGCAGCGACAAATGAAAAAGAAAATAAAAATAGATTTTGCAATTCAAAACATGGTGTGCTCGGGGAAGAATGCATAGCCAGCTATAATGTGATATGATTCATTTCTATATATGCAGGAAAGAATTTTATACAAAAGCTTTATGGGAGGTGTACAGGATAGTTAAAGTAACATGAAGACTGTTGTACGTAATGATGCTTGCTTTATCTATCACAAGGTAGAAGAAAAGTTTAAATTCTTGTATTTGCCCTCTTATCTTTCAGTAAGACATCACATTATGCCTCATTCCATTACCTATTTAATCATCCTTTAGACCTGATTATGTGTTTAGAGGGAAAGGTTGGCAGAGAGAGTAAAAAGGAATGCATACATGCTTCTTTCACTAAATCACTGAAGATCTTGTCCGTCCTATGTAAAGAAATTGCATTTTAGATATCTACAAAGCTGGTGCAAAACCAGTGCTTTAAGTTGAAAAATTTACATGACTTTGAAGGATTTACTCTTCCTCTAGGTGATCAATGGCAATTGGCAAGTTTTAATGGCTTGAGCTGCCATGATGCTTGCTAAAGATTTGAGGCATGTTTTGTTCAGAGTTCAGTCTTTATGTGAGCACAAACATAAATACCCAAAATTTCAGATCCTTGAAGTGTACAGTCTTAAATATCAATCTAAGTGTTTTCAAAGGAGAGCATTTTAAAATAACTGATCTTCATCTACATGATTTTGTGGAGCGGCATTGTATGAAAATCTGACCATTACTGGGAACAGGACTTGGGAGAGTTCAGTGGCTGATGGTGCCACAGAGTGGCAAACAATGGCTGTAGCTGCCTCTTTCTTCTCTTGTGCCTAAGGATACAAAGGCTGTGTTTAGGGCTGGCACAGGGATGTGATATTCTTTACTCTGTCAGGTCCTCTCGACAGATTAAGTAATCTTGTTTCTTTCAGTATTTAAAATAATGTTTTTCCAAATACTAATTATTTCTGCTTCCTTCAGTTCCTGTATGGTGAGGAAAACATCCTGTTTTCTCTAGTAAAGAGATACAGTGAGGTGATGTGTCGGGCTGCTTGATACATTTGTACTCAGCATCCTTCTCAGATGAGTTGATTTGGCCTTCCAAAGACTCCTGCTCTGTCTGTGAAATGCGTAAGGACCTGAAGCTCCTAAGTTTTGACCAGTGCATATTTTGCATAGACAGTTGCTCTCTAGTCAGTGTGAAAACCTCCCAGTGTGAGTCTCTAAGGCCTAGACAGAAACAAACCCCAGATCTCCAGATTTATAAACCTTGGCCTTAAATAAAATTAATTAAAATTAATTTAAAAAAAATCTGAGACTGGAACAAGTGTTTGTAATCCACCTAATCTCTCCTCAAAATAAAGTACAAACCTTGATGTTAGTGAGAACTGATTTTAGTGTAAATGTCTGGGTCCTATGCTTTTTGGAGCATATCTGTTTAAAATGTATTTCACTTATTTTTATTGGGGTGTTTTTATTTGTGGCAGACAGCTATATCTGGATGTATGATTTATTGCTTTGTATTGCTTTTTTGAGCTGATTTTTCATCATCTATATGTAAATAAATTGCGCTGCCAAAGTTGGGAATGGAACTCCCAAGGTTTGCCTAGCAGTCATGACCAGATGTATCCTCAGGTGAGTTGTCTGAATCATTAAGATTAATGGCTCCACACTTTCTGTGCAGGATGGAAAGTTCACATTTATGGGAGATACAACCACCTCTTGTATCCTCCATAACCGCTTATGGACATACATCAGCCAAGGTGGGCATCTATGAGCGAGGAAAGTTGTCTCTGCTCTGCTCACAATAATGCATTTTGCTATGCAAATGATTGACAGAAGGTTTGAATCTTGATTTTTTTCCTGAAGTATCTCCTAGTATTCCAGTTTATAATACAAGGAATTCCCTTCTGTGAGTTCCAGGGTTCCATGTTTCATGCATTATATACTCAGATGACAAAGTGCTGGTTACTGTGCTTGTGACCTGGGTGGGGTAGAATTATAGCACAAGCCTTATGCTCAGCTAAACAGGTTCTTGGAAGTACCTGTATAAATGCATTTCTTTTCATTGTTTGGTTGTTTCAGCAGTTTAGCAGTAACATACGATTATTCTTAGGATTTAGTGAACTGCTGAAACAGCTGCAAACTGGTGCTCTGTGACAAAACTGAGCCAGTAACAGAGAAGGCCCAGTAGTGGATAGCAGCTGGCATACTTCATCAGGAGCAAACCAGGCTGTGATTCCTCATTCTGGAGGGAGAGGTTTATGTTAAAAAATCTTTTCTTAACTTAAAAATATAAGGGGAGTGCTAAATCATAACATTATGGAATGGACTAACTATGTGGGAGCATTCTGCAGAACGTAAAATATGAGGATAATATTAATTTTTAGTTTAGGAATACTTATATAATCAGAGCTGTGTGATGAAGAGGTTTTTTTGTAGGTGGATGTTTAGCTGCGTGTATTTCCTAGAATATTTGTCCTTCACAGTAAAAAGCTCTTTTGTACCTTGTAAGCCCATGTGGCCTGACAGAGGTAGCTTTGTGCTGATGTTGAGTGATTGCATGCTTTCTGGGTCATTCATGTTAACATTTTGATTACAGTGGTGAGTTACAGGGGATGAGCTGCAGGGACTGTGATGTTACACTGGTATGTACTAACTCAGATGAAGAAAAAAGGCATTTATCTAACTGCAAAGCTTGGAGACGAAGTGAATCATATGAATAGATAATTTTTAAAGCAAACTCTTCATTCTGGTGATGTTGTCAGCCAATGGCCTAATCACAGAATCAGAATGGTTTGGATTGAAAAGGACCCAGGGAACTACAGAGCAGTCAGTCTCACCTCTGTGCCTGGCAAAATCTTGGAGCAATTTCTCCTGGAAGGGAAGCTAAGGCACATGAAAACCAATGAGGTGCTTGGTGACAGCCAGCATGGCTTCACTAAGGGGAAATCCTGCCTGACCA